>JAHWXV010762501.1:0-14155 GCA_024586415.1 Phrixothrix hirtus | reverse complement strand
TATATATATATATATATATATATATATATATATATATATATATATATATATATATATATATATACGTATATATATAAAATTTTAAAATCCCAAACTTTGTGGAAGCTACAATTAGAAAAGCGCGTGTCTAATTAGGAGAACATTAAGAAATTGGAACAATACAGAGTTGCAAAAATGCATATGAGGAAATACATTACTGTACATATTTTAAGTTCAATTTTGGTCGAAAACAATACTTCATCTTTTACCTGATTTCATATAGGGTAGGAGATGGTAATAAATTGCTAATCAAAGCGTATGGACGACACGCTTATCCATAAGTGTAAGATCAAATAACAATTATCAATAACCTTCGGGGAACAGAAAACGAAATATCGAGTAATCTGTGTAAGAGACCGAAGCTTTCAGGCTAATCGGATAGTTCTTGCTATTCCTTGTTCGAGCTAACACCGTACCATTCGTTGTATAAAGAATAGGTGCATCTCTGCCTATAAGGTTGAGATATATTTTTTGAATTATAAAGCGCTTTGTTAACTGCAAAGAACGCAATTTTTCTATTTGTTCCCAAAGCAAACTTGTTTAAATCACGACAACTGCGAATTTTAGGTAATACGTTTTCTTACAAATTAGATTATTTTTTAACGGAAAAAGATAGACAATTTTTTTATTAACAAAATTTGTTTAGAAAAATTAGGTCTTTCTAAATATACCAAAATATAGGTATGTTCAGGAAAAAAAATTAGATGACGTCATTGCCCCAGTTTAAAAACATGAAAAACTATGCAAATTTGGCTTAACATGGACCATACTCAATCCCATTTAAGAACCCCTTTTCAGATATTTTCTATCGTTTTTCTTTTTCTTCTAGTATAGCTGAAACATCGAGTTTCGCTCATCCTGTATAAAGTATTAGAAAGTGTTCACTTAAATTATTATTTCCATTATTGTGAATAAAATTACTTTTGAAGGTTTTATTCATCTTATTATTTCCGCCGAGGTTAGTTATTAAATATACGATTGGAAAACATCGTTTCACATAAGAAGTCGCAACCACTTCCGAGGGCCGCTCCATTACAATACATAACTTTCTCCTCTTTAGGATAACCAAATACGAACAGTTCAAACAGAGGGTTCTAGTAACCCTCTACTAGATCGAACTGGACCTACCCGTACCGATGAGTAATCCCGGAAGCAAAAATATAACTTAGTTTTATTGAACCTGTGACCCAAAGACTACGCTTTGAACCGTTACAGCTCTGCCATAAAATATCAAACAGAAATACGTGTTATACACATTAATAAACACTATTAAGTGTCTTCCTAAATTGTTTAATTTCAGAAATATTTATAATTAAACTTTTGAGTCTAATTCTGTATGTTAGTCTAGATTATTCAAGTTGTTCACAAAACATTTAAATGTTGTAAACGACGTTCGCTTTGAACAACTGTTCAATAACGCATAACGATTACGAAAACTAGTTATATACGTTAGTCAAAATTAATGTTAATCAGATTTTATGATAAATGTATCTATTAATTATTAAAAATTAATAAATAAATAAATTATTAAATTGAATTTTGATTCACATAATCTGTTAACTTTTTGATATGAAAATAAATTACATTTTTTTTTGTTTTAAAATTGCAAGTTTCTAGTGTAGTTCATTGTTAAAGGTATGAATTAGTAGCAAGCAATAATTTTAATGTATGCGTTATATCGCAAGAAAATCACGGAAAACGATTTCGAGTGATCCATCAGCAACTGCATTTTATACATTTTCAAAAAAAAAATTTCATTTTAGGTAATAAATTTTAATACGAGCAACTCCTTTTTACAATACAGATATATATTCATTTAGGTATTCTGCAGTATTCAGTACTTGTTCTATATATGTTAAGGTTCCGTTTGCTGTCTACAGTAATTATTTCCGTAGTTAAGATGTAAAAATAGTTTTATCTTACAAGATACAACTTCACTATTAGCTCATATTTTTATAATTAATTAATTAATATTAATTGTATAGAAAAGAAAAATTTTAAGTACACGATTGTAAATGCATGTTCGAATTTTTTACCGAAGTAACATTGAAACAGTTAATCTAATCTCTTATACGCGAACAAACTGAGTCAAGTACCAGAATAAATAAAATATATAAATAAACAAAACAACGTTTTTTGTATTTTAAATATAACTCACAGTTAAATGTAGTTCAACAGGTCCATATATTTGGTCAATCTTTATATGAAAATTATAAACCAATTGTTTGGAATTAATTTAAGTTTGCTTATAGATTTGCATTTACTAAGACCAATGTATAGGTGTAGTAAATAGTACTTCTTGTTTTCCGGATATGCTATATACGGTATACATGTAACAATGTTAAAATTAATTAAAAACAGAGTAAATATAAAAACAATGCATAAAATATAAGAACATTATTTGTAAAATTTAATTATTAGTGAGTACCTATTATTAGTTACCCTTTAGCAGATTGAGTAATTACTCTTTAAAAATTAATTTGTTTACTTTAATTCAAGCGTGAACTGGTTGTAGTTTTGGGTAACCAACGTAATTTTAAAGGACCTTTCATGACCCTAAGGAACAAATACGTTTTTTTGAAGAACAACAGTTTTGTAGTTCTGGTACTTGTACTTGAAGTGTGAATATAAATTCATTATTAACTTCTTTTATTTTGTAGATCCACACCAAATGACAATTTAATTCCAATAATTAAATAAAAGTGATAAGAAAATACATGTATCGAGAAAACAAAAAAATCAATATGTAAATTAAAAGTTTATACACACAATTATTATCTAATAGTACATAAGAATGAAATACAAAGACACATGCGAAACGACCTAGGATGCAGGTCAAACTAATGTAAACAATGTGCTTCAGTGACTGGACTACCTCTAAGGTAACCTCAGGTAGTAAAAGAAATTTAATTTTTAAAGTAAAGCTATGTTTGAAGTTTAAACTTTTAAATTATCCTTATAGTTGGATTTTATATGTTTTAATAAATTCTCGCTTACGTTAAACTTGTTTATATTATTTCGGAGTAAATAATATATGTACTGCACATTTTTTGTTATAAAAGTTCAAATATTCTTCGTTTTGGACCTCGAATGTTTTCCACGCAGAATTCGGCGCTTCTGCTTTAAAGATGTAAGTAACCTGGGCTGTTTGTATTGTGGACCTCTGCTTCCTTACTTGCGAACCGTTTTTAATTCGCGTTTTTAAACTCGATACACTCTCGTTCGCTTTAGTAATCTTTTTAAAGACTTCGTGATGTAGCATTCTTTACTTTAGAATCTTTATCTATATGTTCTGTGAGAGTACTTAATCTACTTTGCTGATAGATTTACATTGCGAAATAACGTTGATATTTCCGCTGACGCTAGCGTTGCAAGTTATGCTATCAGTTGCACAATAAAGATGTTAAGTTTTTCTATCAATTTCTTAAGATTCCTTCTCCTGATTTATTTGATAAACAAGATGTTTGCATTTCAAATTGAATTTACTGCATGTCTAGCTTGAACTCTGTCCGCAGTCACTTTAATCCCGTGTGTATTATTTCGTGGAATTCCCTGAATTGGAGGTAATTTATTTTGCAGTGTGTCTTTTAGGTTTATTATATCTTATGATTCCAAAATCTTTCTTAAATAACTTATTTATTGGCACTAATTCCCCATGGAATATCCGAATTTTAGTTTATTTCACCAAGTTTGAAATTTTTATGCTTGTCTCGGGGACATAACCATTACACTTGTTTGTAGTTTATTATTTCCTAAGTAATCCTTCTTTTATTACTTACGAAACTGTTGGGTTTGGTTTACAATACCGTTATATACTATTTAAGCTATAAAATTGTTAGAACAATGAAATAAGTGTAAATTTATTTAAATATTTCTAATGCTGAACCTTACATGATTTGAATTAATTTACGAGGAGTTAAATAGCGTTGTTGTCATGAAGTATAACTTCTATTTAGTAAGCTGTTATAAATAAAGAGGATAAGCACTGAAAAACAGATAAATTCGTTAATTGAAATTTAATAATTTGCAATAAATAATTGTAATACATTTCTTTGCAATTATACCAAAAAGGTGAAGTTAACGTAGTCATACTTCAGTAGCATAGTTTAATTTAAATATCTACATTTAAAGTTAAATAAATATCGATAAATAATTCAGTAAGTACAAGGTGATGCCGAAAAATAAATATCAAACAAGACTAATTCTAAAATAATCATAGCAACTTGAACTATAGAAAAATAAGTAAGAAATTCGCGGTGTTACAAAGTATTGCATATATTTGTATAAAAGATACTATTTGTAGTGCTACAAATAATAAGATTGACCAAAATGTACGCAAAATTAAAATTACTAAATTAGATTTATTGATTGCAAAATCTGTCCAGTTTGCGTACAATTTTAAATAACAAATTATTGAATTAAATAGGAAGTTAACTTTTTATAATTATAAATACAGTCATTTGAAATAGTCTATCATAATGAAATTGATAAAATTGATGTAAATGATTGATCAAAAGCAAAATATATAAGTTGTAACTTGATCGATTTATATTCATTGAGGCCAATTGAATATTTGAGGTTATAATGCATTAGCAACAATGTTTTCAAAAAATACTCACGTAGATTTATGCTTCATAACTAATTACGGCAAACGCCTTAGATGCAGATATTTCAGTTTGGGATAGGAGTTACGAATTAAATAATTACAATTTTTATAAGATATTTAATTTTTAACTTAATTTGTATGTAATAACCAACGATAGTTAATTGGATATAGATAACTAAGTGCATAGAAAAACGCTAAAAGAAAGAAAACTATTAATAATGTAAATGTGGATAATAAAGTTACTTTAGCAGACGCTTTTATAAGCGTCTAAATAGATCGAATGTTAGAGAATAACAGCAGGTAGTCAAGGCTAAATGTAGCAACCGAGGGATCTATTAAACTAGTTATTTGAATACCCCTTCGCGCTATTAAAACGGACGGAATGTCATTCCACCAAAATGGACTGACTATCTATAATATAGTTAAATGCGAAAAATTAAATTCTAGAAATTTAAATATTGGACAATTAATAACAATATTTAAATCGTTATATACATGCGTATATTATTAGATTTTCTATAAAAACGAATTGGAATATAGAAAATTATGAAACTGCTATTACTTAATTTGTTTTTTTATGATAAACAAGTTAATTTGTCTTTTACGTTTTAATTTTATTACTTTTATATAAATAATTATAGACTGAAACTCGAGTTTTAGCTTTGAATTAAATATTGTTACATATTTTTACTTTCTCTTACCTATATGAAATATAGTATAGAGTATAGAGTGTTGTTTTCATCCAAAATTTTCGATGTCGAAATTTTAGTGAAAATACACCATTTCGGCTCCCTGAGTTCGAAAAACATGTTTTTAAAAATTGTTCTATCTATGTGTGTCTGCGTGTACGTGCGTGTGCACAAGCGCGAGCGCGTGATTACGTGCGTCCGTGTGTGCGTGCATGCGTGCGTGTGTGCGTGCGTGCGTGGTGGGTGCGAGTGTGCGTGCGTGCGGGCGTGCGTGTGTGCGCGCGCGTTTGTGTGTGTGTGTGTGAAGTAAATGTCTCGAAAACTAAAAGTCGTAAATAATTTAAATTTTATATTTGAGTTTGTATATATTCTCGGACAAAACTGCAACAATTTAACTAAAATCCAACAACTGGAAGTGCCATTTCACTCTAGTCAGTTTTTCGTCTTTCGCGATTTTCTCAAAATCGGCTACAATGGTTTTTTTAAAATTTATTGTGTTTCTTAGTTGATTAATGACCTTTCATATAAGTAATACAGTTTCTCAAAAAAATGTTCTTAAAACGGGTAACCGGAAATAGTCTTATCTTTAGCTCTGCCTAAAATAACTATGAAACTGATAGTCTTAAATAAATGAAAATTTGTACATGAGATTCTATCTACCTTTTTATACTAAATCAAGAATTTTGTTAGAATCGAATAACCGGAAGTATAACTTTATTTCTGTTATTTTTAGATGTTTTCCGAATCTTCGGATTTTCGGGATTTCTTCAAAATCGGCTATAACAATGTTTTTATAACTTATTTAATTTCTTAGAAATTTAATATTCTTTTATATAGTTTAGGTCGTTCCACAGAAACTTTTCCGTAAATTGAGTAACCGGAAGTACCTCTACCGTCATCTTAAAATAAAATAACTATGAAGCTAAAAGTTTTAGCTGAATGAAAATTTACATTTGTTGCCGTAAATACATTGGTATGCTAAATGAAGAATTTGGTTAAAATCGAATAACTGGAAGTTGCACTTTATTTCTGTCATTTTTAAATATTTTCCCAATTTTTGTTTTTCGCAATTTTCTTGAAATCGACTCTAACGGTTTTCTTAAAACTTAGCAAATTTCATGGTTACTTCATTCCGTTTTACATGAATTAAGCTGTATCTCTAATAAATTTTCGAACGTTGAGTAACCAAAAGTACTTGGTGTATTTTTTGCGAACAGCATATTTCAAAAACTAAAAATGATATATTAATGAAATTGTATATTTAAGTTTTTTATCTTTTGCACATGAGATGTCAAGAATTTAGGTAAAATCGAATACCCAGAAGTGCCGCTCTTTTCTTAGGATTTTTAAGTATATCTGCTATTTTCTTGAAAACAGCTATAACTTTTATTTTTAAATGCACTACGGTTATGTATTCAATGCCCCTTTACGTCAACTTAATAGTTTTTCTGAAAAAATGCGTTGAAGCAATTTATTAGAGAAAATTTCCGGAGTTAAGCAGCCTTTCGCCTGTGCAGTAACTTGGATGGGTGACCGTTACAATTATTTTACCAAAATAAACGTAGGCAATAATCTAATCATTTGTTGACAGTATTGGACATATATATGTGCATAAGAGAAAGTCGTGTGTTGTTTCTCACCAGCTTTTTCTAAGCTATAATGCATAGTGCCGTATTTTATTACAGTAATTGCAACCACTAAACAATTTTGCTGAACTAAAATTTTTACAATACATGAAATATAGTTTTAACTAGAAACAAGAATGAATTCATAATCTACTAGTGCATTACATATTAACTTAAAATTTATGCAATATTAATTATTCTATTAAAGTATTTAATTTAATTTGGATACAAACTTAAAAACCATTCCGCCTTGGTATAGACATGAAGTTTTCTGATTAATTCAAGTAACGTTTAACACCAAAAAGCTGTTGATCTACAATAATGTTTAGTCAAGGGTACAATATAAATTTCTTTAAGTAAGTTCATTGTAGTAAGATGTTAGTGCAGTTAAAAATATCAGATCAAATTCCATATACGATTTTCTCAGAAAATTTTGACGCAATAAAAATAATATATAGAAAATGTGTTTGTTTAACAGCAATCTACCAACCCGAAAGGTTTGATCACATTCTTGTGATATGCTGTGATTAAAATATATTTAAGGTTTTCTTTTAATTTAGTATTGTGTTCTGCAATTCTTCATTGTATAATTATAATAATTGTATATTATTGTGAGCATAGATATTTAATTTCAAATTAAAGTATTTGAGGTTAAGGATACAAGATTAATACCAATTATATTTCTTACAATCATGTTTAGAATTGTGCCTTTGTCAATAATTTTTTTACAAAGCTCCGTTTTACAACATTTAATAACTCACCAAGAAAAACACATGTAGCTTACATAGAAGTCATTCTTATAGAAGCAATAAGTTTGCTTTACACTTGTGCTAGTAATTATATGAATATGAAGAAATATTCGCAACGTTTATCAAAATCTATGATTATGTTTAGTACCAAGGTCACGCCAAATTTATTGAGAATAAAATCAACGGGTAATTTTTTTTAGAAATTATTTTTAAATATGTTCAAAGTAATTCCTTTCAGTAATAATACACTTTACCATTCTTTCCTTCCACGTAAGTAGTCTGTCTGCATTTTATATGCGAGTACTAAAGGGTTAAACACCCCCAATCAGTCTTGCATTGGAATGCCTGGAAAATAGTCTTGAACTGCAACAACAATCTCCGCCTTGGACAAGAATTTTCTGCCCAGCAAAGTTTTCTTCAACGAAAAAACAGCCAGAAATCATACGCTGCCAGCTCTGTTAAATATGGGGGATGTTCCATTACTTTCACCTTTCTATCGTCCAAAAACTGCCGAGTCTTAGATGCTGTATATGATGGCGCATTGTCATGGTGTAGTATCATTTCCTTCTCTGGAACCCTATCAATTATTTCAGGCAAACAATTTTTGTGTGTACCACTTCGCTGTTACTGACTTCTGTCCATACGAATTAATGGCGTCGACAAGGGACTCCTTAAGAAAATTGCGTACATAGCTTTCTTGATTGCTCTTAGCTTTTGTTATTGTCTGGGTTACTTTGTCTTCATCAATCCATACACGACTTTCTTGGTGAGTTGGTACATCGAAATAGAGAATGTAAGTTTCAATTTTGGAAAAAATTTGGTACCCGTCATTGATTTAAAAGATTAGCGTTTGTTGGTAAATTCGAACATGCTCTGATTTTTGGAAATCTGTAAGTTTGTGGGGCACAAAACGGCTAACAACTCTTTTCAAATGCAGATGATCATATATGATTGTTCTAACTGCTGAGGATCCAATCCTAAGTTAATGCTCTATTATCGCATAGGTCACTATATTGTCATCTGCAATTATCTTTCAAACAGCAGCAATTTTTTTTTGTAACAGCTGTAGAACAACGTCCTTTGCCTTTTTGATGATGATGAGAAGTCCTTTCACGTTCGAATTCCTTATACGAGGGGTAAATTGTAGCCAAGGAAGGTGCTTGTTCACTAAACGGTGAATTTAAACTTCCCTTGCACTCAAAAGCGGTTAATGCTCTTTTGAAGCCGTAGTAAACTATAATTCGAAAATGTTCTCTTAATATTTCTATTTTTTCACGTCTGTTGAAAGTTTAAAGACTTTATAAACGACCTACTAATCACTTTAACCTCGATAAATTATACGGGGTGCCCATGTAATACGCGGAAGTACAATATCTACGTTAATAAATGAGATAATTTGAATTTTTCTTGTAAAGTGTTTCCTAGTTACCTAAAATGCACAAATTAATAGTAGTTTGACATATACAGGGTGCTCAGTTGTCCATGGGTAGACAGTAACTTTTTTTTATTAAATGGCAAGCAATATTTTTATAACTTTATTGAATTATACATGAAAAATTAAGGGTAAATTATGTATAATACTAGTATGAAAATATTGACATTTTTGTAGATATTTTGAGAAAAACAATTTTGTTCCCTATTACTGCCACCGCTAATCTGGGAAATATTTATGTTATATGAATATTTAAAAAACAATTTTTTGGGCACTTAAACAGTAATAATGGTTCTTTCGACCTGTGTATCAAAAAGTGTAATAATACATACAGGGGATGAAAAAATTCTTAGCAAACCTGGAAAACGAAAATTAAAAAGAATCTCCACTATTTGAAATGGAACACCCTGTATACTATTGGCTCATATGATGCACTACTAAGGGCTCTACAAGTTTATTATACCTTTCCCTATACCCAAGTTGTGATGTTTTAGAGAAAAAACGCATTTTTGTGAGAATGTTACTTTTTGGCATGGTTGTTTGCATAGTAGGCGCCTATCATAAAAGTTAAAAAATTTGGCAGACAACAATTGTTCATTTAAAGTGATTGTTATAATAAATCTTGAATTATGCTAAAGAAGAGTTAGTAGCTGTTGTGTATGCTGTAGGAGAAGCTCATGGTAATTGTTTACTCGCAAGTCGTATTTACAAGGCGAATAATCCAGGTCTGTAACGATATCCTTGAACTGACTGTTTTGAAAAAGTTAAAGAGAGATTTGAAAGATTGGCAAATGCTAATTATGAAAACACTACTAGCACACATGAATGTAGCAATGAAAATAGTCCAATACCTATTTTGACTTCGGTTGTAGAAAACCCAAATGCTAGTGTAAGAGAATGCAGTAAAGAGATAGAAAGTTCGAAGAGCCTAGTAAATAAAGTTTTAAAAAAATGTAAATTTCAGCCTTACCATATTGGATACTATCAGACACTGTCAAATGAAGATTTTTTAAATTGTCTAGAATTTTGTAATTGCGCGGACGAGAAAATCCGCGAAGATCCAAATTTCTTTTCTAATGTTTTGTTTACCGATGAATCCTTGCCTTCAAATACCTGTAGAGTGAATAGACACAATTTCCACTATTACTCTGATCACGATCCAAAGTTACTAAGAGATGAGGATCACAAACATAGGTTTAAAGTTAATACGTGGGCTGGAATACGTGGGGAATACATAGTAGGACCTTATCTTTTCGAAGCTAATTTAAATGCAGATATGTATTTAAATTTTTACAAAAGGAATTGCCTCACCTTCAAAGGCATATTCCTCCTGATTCTTTGAACAGGCAATGGTTTCAATATGATGGTGCCCCTCCACATTCTACATTACTGGTAATATTGTTTATAAATATCTCAACTATTTCCACACATAGTAAACGTTATTTTAGGTAAGACAACAATTGAATGGGATGTATCCAAACAAATGGATGGGTAGGGGTAGTCAAGTTCCATGGCCGGCACGTTCACCGGATTTGTCATGCCTCAAATATTATTTGTGGGGTTAAATTAAAGATAAGATATACGTCGTAACACCAATAGATGTTGAAGATCTCAAAATGAGAATTAGAAATTCTTTCGGTACCATTACTCCAGAAATGTCAAGAAATGTTTCTCAAAATTTTAATCGAGGAATTGACCTGTGTAGAGACCGAAATGGTGGACATTTTGAACACTTACTATAATCTTTCCAATATTTGGATTTTTACAACTGATGCTAAAATATTTGTTGAACTATTTTCATTACTACCTCCATATGTCCTGGTAGTTTTTTCATAATTAGCGTTTGCCGTTCTTTAAAATCTCTCTTTAACTTTGTCAAAACAATCAGTCCAGCGATATCGTTGCATAATAATAATAATAAAATGATATTAATAAATTGCATAATAAGAATGTGTTTTTACTTTAAACGTCACAAGGTATAGGGAAAGGTATAATAAACTTGTAGAGGCCTTAGTAGTGTATCATATGGGACAATAATATACAGAGTATTCCACTAGAAATAGCGGAGATTTTTTTAATTTTCGTTTCCCAGGTTTGCGAAGAATTTTTTCATCCTCTGTATGTCTTATTAGACTTTTTGGTAGACAGATCAAAAGTACCATTATTACTCATCAATTACAAAAATTTTTTTTTTAAATATTCACATAACGTCAATATTTCTCAGATTATCAGTGACGGAAATAGGGAATATAAGTGTTTTTCTCGAAACATCTGCAAAAATGTCAATATTTTCATACTAGTGTTATACATAACTTTCCCTTAATTTTTCATGTAGAATTCAATAACGTTATAAAAAACATAGCTTTCCATTTAATAAAAGAATTCTACTCTCTGCCCATTGACAACTGAACATCCTGTATATGTCAAACTATTTTCAGTTTGTGCATTTTAAGTAATTAGGAAATACTGTACAAAAAGAATTCAAGTTATCTGATTTATTAACGTAGATATTGAACTTCCGCGTATTAAGTGGACAGGATAAAGAATATTGATATTAAAGGTGAATATTTTGTTTTTCACAGCTTTTATGATTTTCTGATTCTCAATAAATTCAGCTTGGCGCTCGTATAAGTAAATTCTGTACACGCGTTTGCGTTTTCCTTATAACTCAATGTAGATTACTTATTATTCCTGAATATCTTTTAATTTTACGAATACCCAACTATTTTATTTACTATCTTAAGTTGATTGGTCCATTTAAATATACGATACTGTTCAATCTGATAAAATTTAATTCACATTCCTCAGATGTTCACCTCTGATTTTGATGAAATTTAAATACGAAGGCGGTATGTTATTTAGGCGGTCTTCAAATAGAGGGCGGTACTACACTAACTATTAGTGTGATATTTTAAAGTACCTTGTTTAGGTTGGTAACATCGAAAATCTGACTCCAATCAAATAGTTTGCTGTTAGCAGCTTCGCAAAGTGAAAGTGTTTTTGGTTGTTTTGCGCTGGATAATATTGAGAAAAGTTTCGTAATAAAGTTTCTCTATATGAAGGGTTAAAACAAACAGATATTTTTAAAGAAATGCACAATGTTTTGTGTTATTCAGATCCTTTATATATGATCATAAGGGGCTGGGAAGCTGAGTTAAAACGTAGCTGTACCACTGTTCAAGATTAGCGCCGACCGGGGCGGCCTAAAAGTGTCACTACAGCACATTTGATTGCAAAAATCCATCATATGGTGATAAAAGATCAGAGACTAAAATTTACCGACATTGTCAGTACTATGGGTATTTTAAAAGGGCGGGTGTGCAATATTGTAACGCAAGAATTAGACGAGATCGTTATCGCCTTTACTTTCATTAAAGCAAAAATTAGCGCGTGTTTAACGGGTGCAACGATGTTTGTATTGTTTACAAAGGAATTCAGTTAACTTTGTGAGAAGATTTAATACCACAGATGAAATCTATGTTCATTACTATACCCCGGTAGTGGCCCAAAAGTAAGCCATGACAACGACGTCTGCCGGAGCGGTAATGGCGCCGCTTTTCTGGGATGCTAAGGGAATTCTAATGGTCAATTACCTACCAAAGGGGTACAAAATAAATGGCTAATATTATATTTATCCTCTGGGTATGTCGAACGAAAATATTAGCGAAAAAGGGCCAGTTTAATGCGTAAAAATCATTGTCATCATGATAATGCCGGCTCTCACGCCAGTATCGTTTAAATAGCCAAGATTCACAAATTAGGATATGATTTACTTCCCTATCCACCATATTTGCCCGAATTAGCTCTATCTGACTTTCACCTACTTCGCAAATAATTTCCTAGGCGAGCAAATATTTTCAACTCATGAGGAGCTTAAAGGTGTGGTAGATGGTTATTTCGGCGGACTTGAAGAGAATTTCTTCTATGAAGGATTTAAAGCATTGAAATACCGTCCGAACAAACTTATTGAACACTTAGGAGAATATGTTGAAAAATAAAAATATTTTTGTAACAGTAATACTTTTGTTTCATGTTTAGGTCACCTAATTATCATCCCGCCCTCGTATGTTGTAAACAACTAATATCTAAAAGATGCCCATTTCTATCTGGTCGCTTTAAGGGGTGAAAATATTTTCTGTTAATCTTAACAGTGTTCGGATAGAAGCAGTGATCTGATTTGAATTAAACAAACACCCGAATATTCCCTTTTGTGCCAATAGATAATAAATATTTTTCAATGCTCGTACCTTACTTTAAAGGTGTGAACCATTCTTAAGAAGAATCAGGACTGAACTTAACACCTTCTGACATAATTTGTTTGAAAACAATATAAGTTCTAAGAGAAGAGAGGTAAAGACTGAGAGTATTTGCATTTGTATTAGATATTCATTTAAACGACGCGGTGTTTTCTATTCTTGAACCGCTCTACCATAGGGCAGCATTTAGAAGTTATTCTAAAGCCTAGGAAAGTAGAAATACTACAATTTTATTAAACAAATACGTGACAGAACTAAAATTACATGAGTAGTAATATGGCAACCTTCAGTGAATTTTAATATATCTCGCTAAATTAGTATGGAAACGAAAGCCCGTCATTGTAAACAATTAGTGCGATTTAATTTTATATATTAATAGATCTAATACTTTTACACAATTTCTATCCTCTATATTTGATTTTATTAGTCGTTATTGCAAGCCTTTTATAGATTAAATTCTAAATTCGTTCCTAATCAGTACCAATTTCTTGTTACTCTTATATTCATTATTGTCATTCAACTGGCAAATGTTGAATTAAGGACAATTTTTCCTTTTAAATGGTTATAGTTTATACATTATTTCTACTTTATAAAGGATTTGTTAGTATTTTCGTCAAATAAATCGTTCAATTTCTGAATTGCTCTATTTATTTTTTCACTGCCGTAAATCATGAAAACATATCTTTCAAACTCAAGTTACTCAAAACCGATTAGCGATATATATATATATATATATATATATATATATATATATATATA
>JAHWXV010762173.1:0-11584 GCA_024586415.1 Phrixothrix hirtus | reverse complement strand
ATATATATATATATATATATATATACACACACACACACACAATTCTGTGGTTTTACGCTAATAAATTTCCCATGAATTTCATGCTCGTATTGAATCTATTCTACAAGATGGTATTATAAGTGTAACGTTATATGTTTTCACATGCAAGATTTATGTGGATGCTAAATTGAATTTCTAAAGCGATAGTTATGTAAGGGGGATAATTGCCAAGGAATTTTCTATTTATTATGCCTTTTGTAGTATACGAAATATCCAGTTCAAATTGAAGTTGTGCTAAATATCTTTCTATTTCGTATTATCATGAGACTATGCACACAACAGTGGAAGTATTCTTTTACTTTACAGATAACCCTCTTTGTGGCCTCCAGAAGAATAAACAATAAATCGGAAGTCATCCTAAATATCATAAATCTATAGATATATTTACTGTAATAGCATTCCCTGTTATAACCATCGGAAGTCGTCCTTATAGTGTTAACAGAGAACTGGGGTTTCGATGAGCATAATGAAGCGGAACTTGTCCTGAATTATTACATTCATACGTACATTGACGAGAAAATAGATTAAGGGGATATATGATTAGCAGGATATAATTTAGGTAATAGAGTCGATAAAACTCTGATTATTTATGTGTTTAGTGCTTGCTTTTATAGCCCTTCAGTTATCTTACTTTGTTGATATTATGTATCTTTCTGAGAATTATTGTAATATACTAAAAGTTTATAATGCCATCTAATATAATTAACTAATAAATGTTATGGATTTCTATATTTATAAATTACTTTAACTATTAAATTATACCACTGCCCAATAGGCGGCTATTTGAATTTAAACTTAAAATAATTTACAATTCATTAGGTCTATAATTATGTTCAATTGTAACTTTTACCACTAAATGGCCTTCCCTGTTTGGTTTTGTATTTATTTACTTTTCTTGACTTTGTGATGAAAGTACATTCAACTCTTATCCCTTCAATCACATATCATGAATTAGGATAACTTTTCTATTGAATTCTTTATTAATTATAAAATATGTTAATCAAAATTCTATTTGCGTTTTATTAGAAGGTTACTTTGGTGGGTTATATTTTGATTATTATTTTTAATTATATGCAATCTTTTATAATATAAATTTCATTATTTAAACGTAGCTTTCGATTACGTTTTACCGTTCTTATTGTAATATTAATTGTCTGTATCGATATATTTTGATACAGAAAATATAAACATCGATATGACAATTAATTAAGATCTGGAAAACGTGACAAAGTATCACTCTCCTGCCCATCTTACCTTGGCCATGCGACTTCCTTGTATCTTTCAAGTAAAAAGGAAGGTTAAAGGGGCTTATTTTGAAAGCGTTGCTGATGTATAAACAAAATGTTAGAACTCGGTAAGGTATTAATGGCTGATGAGCTACAATACTGTTTCCATACACTGCAGATACACGTGCAACGGTGTATAAGTGCGCAATGGAACTATTTTGAATGGAATTTCATGTAGTTACTTCTTTTGCTTAATATAATTTTATATTCAAAGCAGTTTTGTTATTTAATTATCATACCTCATACCTAGGTAAAACATAACTAGTGAAATAATACTAGTAGTATTAGCATATTGTAAAAATAAGTTTTCATCCATTTAAATATATTAATATATTATGCAGTTACATATAAATCTGACTAAAATTATCATTGAAACTGTTACAAATATTGTCAACTATGATAAATAAATGAAATATTACTAAACTCCATTCACAAAAAGGTACGTAAAACTATAATTAGAAAATTTAAACCTGATACTAGAATTTATTAATTTTTATAGTAATCTAGAGATACATATAGGATTACTTTTATCTGGCTAGTAGTATAACATTGAGTAACTAATCCCATAATACAATGAAAATAATAAATACCTAATGATATTCAATTCAAGCACTTATTCGAGTAAACCGTATTACAAAAACCACCGCACGTTAAATTATGTTCACAACGCCTGTCCTCTATCCCTTTTAAAAGTAAATAACAAGTCGGGATTTTCTAAAAATGAAAAATCCACATAAGCGCTGCTTTATTATGTAATTATTGTATAGGGTCGACGTTTACGGGAATATTAATTACTAGAGTAAATATCGTTATAGAACAATAAAATCTTTATCATCACATTTATCCAGTTTTATTAGTCGAATAAGGATCTCTTAAACTCTGCAACCAAAATCAAAATTGTTTACAGAAGTTTTTATATATACATTCACCTATTCATTAGGGCGTACCAGCCTTTGTTTTAAAAAGATGTTTGCTGGTGCTGACATTTAAGTTTACTCGTACTTTAAACAGAATTTATTCATTAAGTACCATTTGCCTTATGATTTCTCTGTATACTTCTCAAAATATTCATCATATCTTTAAATAAATTTTAAATAAACTTCTTAAAAATATTTTATCAAATTGTCTCAATCACTTATCGAGTATTCTACGTCCAACTATTTTAAATTAAAGTATTATCTTAAAATGGATAATTGTGTATTTATTTTAAATATACGAAATGACTCACTGTAAACAAACACAATTACATCTATTCTAGTCACGTTAAATTGCTTTTTGACAAGAAGCTTAAAAGAGACTAAAATTGAATACTAACCAACAAATTCAATGTAAATGCATAATAAAAATACGTACATTTGCATATTTTATTTACTTTGGTTTTAAAAAACGATATCGCATTTATTAAATACAAGCGTGTGAAAATTAACTTTCCAAGTTTGATAAATTTATGAATTGTATTTTACATAATTAAGTTTGCTTTACTTCAAAAATAGCCGCTACCATGATTTCCACCTTTTATTCTATTTTAGTTCATAAAATGTTACATTAATCTATAATTTAATATTGCACTATACAGCAAATTGCACAACTAAATTCTCACAATAGAAATTAAAATGGAGACATATCCAGTACATCATTTAAAAGTATGCTTTTTAAATAAATGAATATTCTCTCCTCTTATTAGAAATTATACTTACAAAAAGTTTTCATCTAACCCTTTAAAATATTGAGCATTTTAAACTATCAGATTATAAACAGAATTTGTCCTATGCGCTTATTTCTATAGGCCTTTTGTTATTTTGGCAGTACGTGACACATTATTGGATGTACCAGAGTGCATAAAACCATTTGAAGCGAGTTTAGTTTCAATTTATAAATGTAATAAACGGTTACACAGAAAATTTCATTGCTAAATTATTAAAGTGTAGGAAAACTATCATGAACGAGATTTTGTGTACAAACGGTGTCATTCTTTTAATAGAAAAAGGATAAATGTTGCCGATGAAGTTGATAAGCACGATCTATATCATAACTCATATTTTACGTCAAAATCAAAAGAATTCGGGAAATGCTTCCACTTTTGGCAAGAACCTCCTTTAACTGATTAACAAAACTAGAGTCCCATATAATATAATTATTAAGAACTTTTTAGTGTTCTGTTTTTGCTCACAACACGCCTTCACAGGCTGGATGATATTCTCGGTAATAAAAACAAACAATTTAAACCCTTTAAAGACTTCCGTATAGTATTGTCGAAGTTGGGACGTGAGTTCATAAACAAATTAGAATCTTTAATTTGAAATTCGTATCGAATTTCGTATAATAACACTGATTAACAAAGTCTTTGTCCCAAGTATGAAAATGTCCGTTTCCTATGTACTTTTGCACACTGAATTCAAAATTACTGCATCACCCATAGATTCTGAGTTCTCGTGCATCCACGCAGTATAATATTGTGTTCTTTACAAAAAATGCCGATAAATATGCCGGTCATATCTACGCATTTGAAATAAAATGTTACACAATATTGCGTAATTCTAAATCTTACGTCATCCGGAACAGGCACAACAGCTAGCCAGGGGAATATAAGATCTTTGGCCGAGTGTGCAGTAACAATAAATTGACCGGATAGAGAATATTTCAGGTCCACATTTGCCTTATTCTAATCCTTGAGAAAGTATGCTGTTGTGTTTAAAGTGTTGTCTTGATACCCCACTGAAATGCCAAGAAATTGTAAAAATAATCCAAATTCGTTCTTCTACGTCTGCGGCGAGTTGACTTTTAAAACCGCTCGTTAGAAAATGTTATGAACTTTATTTTGGTTGTAAAGTAGGCGACCAGGATGAAAGTTGGGCCCCACATATTTGCTATGTCACGTGTATTTGGCTTCTTACAGCACGGGCAAAAAGTTCACGTTATATGGCTTTTGCAGTTCTTATGGTATGGAATGAAACTAAAGACCACGTTTCGAACTGCTACTTCTGCCTGACAAATATAACTGGTAATGTATCAAAATCTAAACACACTGTTGTATATTCTAATCTACCATCTGCACTAGAACCAGTACTTCATAACGAGGAGTTACCTATACCAGCGCCTGCATAAAACATGACTTTGAGTGAAGATGAGTCTAGTCCTGAGAACGCACATCAAGTAACAGAAGAAAATTGTAATTTGAATTCCACATTTAAATTAGGATGTTCTACAAATGAACCACATTTACTAACTCTAGGAGACCTTAGTGACCTTGTTCGCGATTTAAATCTGTTTAAGAAGTAAGCCGAAATTTTGAGATCCAGATTGAAGGGCGGGAATCTACTTCGGAGAGACACATAAATTTCATTTCATCGTAGTCGTCATACCAAATTCAATGATTACTTCCCCCTTGAAGATGTCCTGGTGTTCAACAATGATATTGTCTCTGTTATGAATGCACTTGGCCAAGATTTTCACACTGATCAATGGTGTTTCTTCATTAATTCATCCAAAGGTAACTTAAAAGCCGTTTCGCTTCACAATGACATACTCAGACAACATGAAAGGACATACGACAATATAAACATTCTTTTAGAAAAATCCGAATACGATGAATTTAAGCGGGATATCTTCGGCGATCTAAAGGTTGTGGCTCTATTACTCGGATTACAAATGGGCTACACGAAATACAGTTATTTTCTGAGTGAGTGGGACAATCGAGACAAGGAAAACCATTATGTGAAGAAACTGTAGCCGATACGAATATCAAAAACTCCATGAGTTAAGAATTTCATCAACCTCCTCTTGTGAATCTTCAGAAAATTTATCTGCCCTACCTATAAAACTAGGACTTATGAAAAATTTCGCCAAATCAATGGACAAAAACGATCGCGGAATCGCGTATTTGAGGAATAAGTTCCCATAATCAGTAATGCTAAAGTAAAGGACGGTATATTTGTAGGACCCCAGATCAAGGACTTGCTTCGAGACAAACAGTTCGATATAGAGCTCAACAAAAATTAAAAATCCTCCTATCTGTCATTTAAGAGTATTTTTAAGAATTTTTAGGCAATTACAAATCCGAAGACTACAACAACATTGTAAAAGACCTTTTCACTTCCTATGAAACATTTAGATTTTTCCTGGATAATTTTGGAGTCCTCAGTGAAGAACATGGGAAAAGATTTTACCAAGCGCTACCAAGGTAATTGTAGCACCACTATGCTAGCAGGCTATTGCTGGATACGGATGGGAGACGTTCCTAACACTAAATATAGAGATAACCATACATTTGTACATTTTAGAAACATTTTCAGTTGCTTTATAAATAAAGACATTATACACGTTGTTCTATTATTTATTGCGCTGTCACTTAAAAACCCTGCCTGATAGAATATTTCTGAAAAAGATGTGAATTCAGCTTAAAAAATGCTGCAATGTTCACATATACTAATTTGCGGAACAAGAAAAAGTTTAAATTTTGTTAACCAGTGTAATTCAAATATCTGTCAAAATTGAGAGAGTCGCCGTTTTACTATCATTGCAAGATATTGTTACAGAGACAAAGAAAATCAAACATGTCGGGAATAAAGATGTCTACTACTTATTGTCTAAGGATCACAATGAGAAACATTAATTTCGCAATTTTTTATCTCGACATTTAATGGACTATGTCAAATGATACAAATAGAAAAAATAAACCACCTTATGTTTGCTAATAATGTATTCCTATGCGTAGATAAAAATATTGGACGACTTTATGGAACTATAATCCAAAAAAACAAATTTTCTAAAATTTGAAAGCTTTATATCTGCTTTTAAGCGATATAGAGGAATATCTTGCGAATAACATCCGTAGTTCCATGATTGACGTGTCTGAATTTTATTTTATTGACCCCGAGATTCGAATCTAAATTGAAGTCATTCTATTTTTTAATTTCTTTTATCTGCTATTTCATTATTAAATTATAATTATGTACAGAGATTTTTATCGTTTGTGAATGTAGTGTAGTTAACTCTCTATAACGCAGTACCGGTACAATGTGGTTTTGCTACAACACGGTTTATTCATTGTAATGCTCACTCGTTACTTTACATTAAGGCATTTATTTATTTTCACAATATTAAAATACATTCGTAATAATTTTGATTAAATTTGTTTCATCCTGTACATTGGTTAAATAATTCATAGATTCTCTCCTCAAATTTTCTTAAATTTAACATTCATGCATTTAAAGTTGCATACCTTTATATGTCGTAATTCCAAATATTAGAATTAGTCGATCATCTTCGAGGGTTTTCGATGTTCATCAACGTATTCAAGTCAACCATGCGCCGAGGGAGCATTCTTTTGTGACCTTTCATTATGTAAACGGCTTAATTACATTTTTCAAATTTTGAAATGGCTTAATTTTCCATAAAATTTTAGAGATGAGTTCGTTATATTGCTGGTAATTGTAAATTTAATAATTAACGCTTTCACACAATGAAAGGGATTCTAGAATCATCTTATTATTTTCTTTGTTCTAAAGTCAAAGCGGTTTCTGCGAGTTAGAGAGGATTAAGAGATATCGGCGTTCGTTTCTATTTCTCTGAAAATCCAATTCTATAACGCAGTATTGAATTTTGGTAAAGTGTACCTAATTTATATTGCCTAAATTGGATGAGTTGAATTTTTACTTCCTTTGATTAGTAACGATAGCCATTTTAGCATAGTATATTATACTGATAATTTTTATTAGCAATTCGATTTTCTAAATCGATGACATTACTTTAGAGTATAATTGTAATACTTTCCAAAGTTTCTGCGAACGGCTTAAGTGTCACTATATTAATCGCTGGAGTTAAGTAAGAGAACAAAATCGATGTTGAACGCCTGAATTAATTAATAACTATTTAAGTTATTTTACACGCGCAAAATTGGGGTGGGAGAAACTCTAAAATCAGGTTTTTAGTTTTGAAAAAATTTACTCAACCAAAAAATTACATACTTTCGTCTTTCAACTTTAGTTTTATATTTGGTCCTATTGGGAATTTCTTTCATTGATAAAATTTGTCAATTTCAAATCGAGGTTAATCAATTTTATTTTTTTTTAATTACAAAGTAGCAGTAAAAATTTATAAGCTTTATCATCATAAGTGTATTGAAGTTAAGAATTATCTATGCATTAAGGTGTCTTGCTACAACTTGTAAAACACAACTAACCACTCAACTATAGCTCACTGGGTTCATCTTACGCTCTAGGTAAATTCAGTCGCGAGACAAATATTTCTGCCTACTAGATCGTCTTTTCAGTTTCAAGATGTTGTAGTTTTGAATCTGGTTAAATGGATCTCAGGTTGTATGACAACACGCAGTTACTCATATATACATTTGTTAAAATTAATTTATATTTAATTTCTTTGGTTGAGAAACAATGACCAGTATCCATTAACTAAATGTAAAATTTTATTTAATATTACATTTTACGTGTATTTAAGGTCAATATATTTTATTTATTAAAGTAGATTTATTATTTATTGTTTTTATGTGCAAGGTCAACGTCAATTTCCTAACAACCATTCTCCTTTTAATTCATAACACCCAGAATTTTTTTGACTGCTATACACCCAAACTTATATGATTACTAGTGATTTAAAACCCTAACCTGCTTATCTTGAGTTAGAAATCATCTTTAAATTCGCGCTCTTCAAAAAAGATATAAGCAGCCTTTTATTTCTATAGTGAAACGCTTAAAAAGTAATTGGTAGGACCTACTAAGTCCTGAAAACAAGAGCAGGGGTTATAACATCATGGCTACCTTTGTACGACACGGTTGTATTTTCTATATAAAGCTATCTAGATATTGCTTTTTCGCTTATTTTCACACACTTTTACCAAAAATATTAAGGAACAAAACCTTACATTTTATATGAAACTGAACGTCACATAACGTGATTTCTATAACACGTGATATTTCTGGATCAACTACATTTAAATTATAATTAAAACTGATGAGAGATGTATCAGTAGTCAAGTTTCAATGAAATATAGACTATTATTCAGCGGGTGGCACTCTCTGACATTAAAGATACTCCAGCACTCGCTCTTGAGAATTTCTCTCTTACGGTGCAATTTTGTAGCTAATTTAT
Source organism: Phrixothrix hirtus (assembly GCA_024586415.1). Lineage (NCBI taxonomy): Eukaryota > Metazoa > Arthropoda > Insecta > Coleoptera > Phengodidae > Phrixothrix > Phrixothrix hirtus. The sequence goes on along the minus strand of JAHWXV010762173.1, from coordinate 3,152 downwards.
ATTTTGACGTAAAAAGTAGATTTATCGACTGATTATATTCTTTAAATGTCGGTATTGACAATAGACGATAAAAATGTTAATAAATGATTGAATTTGTTGAATTATTAGTAAAACGATATTTAAATAAAATGTTATAAACTAAGATTAATTTAATCTTAATTACAATTTTCTCTTTAAGTTCAGCGCATATATATATGGGAGTAAAAAGACTATAAACGAATACAATTAACGGATTAAACCGTCCCTATAGGTTTTCAGTTAGGTTAGGTTATGTTAAATGTATACAAAAATTGCATTAGTCCAATTTCATTTGGATAAATTACTTAAAAATTCAATACTTTATATATTTATTCAACTAAATAATTATAAATGCTTCCAAATAAACGCTAATCACAAATGATGTTTAAAAGCGTTCCTTAAACTGTACCTGTAGGGGCAAGTTACGGGCACTTATAAAATTATATTTCTGGTATAAGTAAGTTGACCACATACAGAAAATCTAATCCGTTCAAATTTTTCCCGCACAGATTTGCATTAAACCCTTTTTAATATTCTAACACAAGATCTTTTTACATGCTCTACAAATTTATGTTTGTATTTATTACACAGTCAACACTGATTAAATTGTTTTTTGATCTTTTATTCTCGGACAAGGTGCCTAAAATCCTGTTTGCGAACTTGGTATGGTTCTTAGTGTTTCTATGACGGAAAATACTGCTAGAGGCTACCGATTGCTAACTATATACGCAAAATATCACTTCAATCCATCGACGACATTTGACCTCCCTTGGTAATATTATTTCAGGCTTCATTTGATCTGAAGTTACACTTATATTTGTCTACTACACGAAACGTTTATAATAATACAATATTTGTGTTGTTTTTGGACTGATAAAAAACTAAACCAACTTCTTTTATAAAGGCAAACATACTGCTCATAGTATAACTTTCCGTAGTGTTTATAAATACGGCTAGAACTTATCTTTTATTTTTTCTGGGAGTGGCGTCAATTGTCGTTTGACTTTGTAATAGATCAATTACCAAGGGAAAAAGTGTAAACTAATTATCCATTTTTACGTTCCTGCTTGTGAATAGAGCTGTCTTTGTAAGACTCTTCATAATATGTAGAGGTCATTAGGCTGCTTATCCTTATATATTTTCATATTCGCAGTGTAAAACATTTTAGAATCAACAAGTGCGTGCATTTTTATACGATATTTAACTGAAATATTGGCATTGTATTGGCAAAATTTGCAACGGTGTCTAAATGCTCTGATCATTTAATCTATGGTTGGACATTCCCCAATCTGATAATTTTTCAAGCAGTTGTCAACAAATTTCTGAGATATTTTTCGTATGAATGTCAAATTATCCCACCTAATTCTTTCTTATCGACTTTATCAGATCTAATAGCTCTTAAGATAAGGTAGAACTTTTGTCGTGACATAGTCGGGCGAATATTTCTAGTTCTGTTCCATCAACTAACCACAAAAGTAGACACCCCACCTTCTTGTCTGGGAAAAACACTGGATTATTCAAAAAATATATACAGGGTGATTGAAAATAAATATACAAAATGTTTTAAAATAAATATACAGGGTGCACGAAATTAAATGTATATTAAAAATGGCAGAATTTTGTGTACTATCTTGGAATTCTGGTGGGATATCTATGGATATTTAGTGGAAAATCTAATTACTTTTTTCCGCCATATAGGATCTTTTTCGTCGTCATCTTTGATTTGATGACAGAAATGTTTGAATTTAGGGATACCTATTTCTTTTGGACGCCCATATTTGATTTTTTAGTCCATGATGCGATTTATAAATCTACGAACGGAAGGTTGTATATATTGATCATTATTCGTGATCACCCAGTATATTGGTGTTTAAATGGGAACACCCTATATATTATGTTGTTTACAAGTAACTCATATCCTGAAGGAGATACTGATCTTGTCGGTCACGGAAAACATCCAGCTCCAAACGTGGTTGTTTACTTGAATTTCCCGAAATTCCCGTGGTCTCAAAATACTAGGACACAATTGTCTAAGGAATAGAATATATATGCTAAGAATTATGAACTTTTTGTAATTTTCTGCAATAATGACGGAATTTTCAATATTACTTAACATTAGTGTACCATCAGTCTAAAAGAGTAGCATTAGAACTAATTTAAATATTTAAGTCTTAATATACTTGTTTGATATATCAATTTTATCTGGATTATGATTGCAAATTGAATTTTTTAATTGATTTTTAGAATTACTAAATATTGCGCCTTTTTGGCAGTTTATGTGAATTTAGTTGTAACATATAGTGTGAAATATCAGTTTCTAGAAAGTTTTAATAGTAGATAAGATTGTTTGATTAATTTCTCTATTTTTATGTGTTATGCCTTTTTGACAACTTATGTGCACTTAGTTGTAATATGCAAGTGTAATATATCAGTTTCTAGGAAAGTTTGATGGAAAATCGGATTTTTTGATAAATTTTTCGATTTTGTAAGTATTGCAACTTTTTGGTAGTACAGCTATAATAAGTTTTAATACGCATGTGTAATACAACAATTTAACTCCTTGAATAAAAAATAATTGCACCAGAAAAACGTCTTTTGATTTAAAAATATTTATTCATAATTATTGTATGTTATTCGAATCGTCTTTAACACAGATAAATAAATCACCTGATGAAATGTGATAGCTTGCTACATTAATAATATGATTTAAAGGTCTTACTTGTAAGTATTTATCTACTACTACCAATCATGCCATTCCCTTAGCGGGGTAGGCAAAACCCAGTATCAAGCCTCCACCTTCTCAACCACTGCACGCACCCATCCAACAAACCCCCTCTCACTACCACTGCCCTTCACCGCAACTCCCGGCACTCTATATTATCCACACCAGCCCACTGTTACCTACAAATCCTACTATCACTACTATCACCCATTCACTATTTTCCTCCATTCCCTTCTGTCCCTACACACTTATTTTGTTTCCATTAAATTCATACAACGTTTTTGGCAAGCGCGCTTTAGTCTCTTTTCTTTCACAATTTCTTCAATCATATTCAACCACCTCTTTCTCGGTCTACCCCTACCTAGTTTTCCATTCATACCTGTCTCATATATTTTCTTTGTTAAGCGTTCAT
>JAHWXV010762132.1:0-13300 GCA_024586415.1 Phrixothrix hirtus | reverse complement strand
ACTGGCCAGCTCGTTCGCCAGATCTAACTAAACTCGATTACTTTTTATGGGGATATGTAAAGGAAGCTGTTTATTTGGTACCGCCTACTACTGTTGACAAAATCGGTGAAAGAATAATAAATGCTTTTCAAAGTGTGATACCAGAAATGTTACGAAGTGTCCAAAGGAATTTCTTCGAAAGAATTAATATGTGTTTGCAAGAAAATTGACTACATTTTGAGCACCTACTATAGCATGAAGGTTTTTCTGTTTCATTTTTCTTTTCTTTTCTTACAGATAGTTTAATTTAGTATTACAATGTAACTAAAGTTTATTAAACATTTCGAAAATAACTTCAGATAGATAAAGGGAACCTCTATATCAATCGACGGAGAATTTAATTTTGCATCAGACACTAAAACAATATACAGGGTATTCTATTTGAAAAAATTGAGAAAGCTGTGTCTGAAGTTGTCTATCTTTAAAAATTAATTATGGACACCCTCTATGCAATAATGCCACGGCATTTGAACAGAAGTATCTTCAAACCTTTAGCAATAACCTCTTACAGATAAATTTGCTAAACTTCATATTTGTGTATGTGGTGATTTTTTAATGAGAGGACGACACTTGGTTTATTTTACAAAAAAATTTATATCTATAAAACCACTGACTGGATAGCTCTAAGATTTATAATATTAATAACGTACATTAAAAGTCATACCAAAAAGTAAAAATATATAGGGTGTTCCATTTAAAAAAATTGAACTCCACTATGTCACCTTTATCTAGAATACCCCATATAATCAGAAATAATTTAAAAAGTGCCCATTTACCTCCGGAACACTTTCTCAAAATTTGAAATCTCTACCTATAATAGCACCGTAGCTATGGAAGGCAGACCTACTAATGCCCCACCCGGTATATTGTAATTGAATATAGCTTGATTTTTGTGTTTTAAAAAAATTAATTTGCAAACTGTGACATTGTTATTTATTGGTAGTCAAAGACGATTTTGGGAAGAAAAGTTACAAAATTTAAATTAAATATTAATAAAAAATTTTTAATTTACGTCCAGATAAATATATAACATTATAGTAAATCTATTGTTCTGGTATAATTTAAAATAAAGCCTTCGAATTCATTGGTTACGTAACTAAAAATTAGTTCACACACACCAAGTAAAGAATGTAATAAAAATAATTAGAGTTAAGTTCTCAAAACTACTAAAAGGTAACCAATAATAAATACTAGGAATTCCCAAGCAATACATCAATGACCAAGAGAGAATCAGCTGAGACTGTAACCAAGATATGGCCCATGAAGGGATACTGATCCGTGCAGTAGTCTTTGAACATCATCACTTGTACTCGTTAAGAAGGACTATGGTAGTAATGGATTCTATGTGAATTACCGTCACTTAAATAATGTGACCATAAAAGACAGCTACTCTTTACCCAAAATTGACGACATTTTGGATACGCTTTCCGGTTCCAAATGATTTTCAATCTTAGACATGAAAAATTGATGTTGGAAAGTCGGTATTGAGTCTAAACATTAAGAAAACACAACATTATGGACTCTGCGATTTCACAATCATCATGGACTTTGACTTATGTAATGCACCAGCGAGGTGTATAATACGAATGCAATTAGTCCTGACAGGTATTTCTCGGCATACGTGTTTAGTATTCTTAGATGAAGTTACAATTATCAGAAAGTTCTTTTGTCGAACACCTGAACAATTTTGAAGAGGTATTCCAAATATTGCGAAGTGTACATCAACACCTTGCAAGGGAACCTCACCAAAAGTGAATCCCCAATTTATTTAAAACTATGCACACACATACTATAGACAAAAGTAATTGAAAGATATTGCTTTTGATGGGCAATTAAAGCCAATTAAGGGGTGAAATCATCTCCCAAATTTGAGATAAAAGTTCGATTTTTGGAAATATTTAGGAAACAAAGGCAGATGGTAATATACTTTCAGTTGATACTGTCACTTATTTTTCATGAGCTTTTCATTAATGTATATAGCTATAGATGCCAGGAGTCGTTAGAGACACATAAATGAACTTTAGTAGCTGCACCTATACTCAATTACAGTAGAATTTATGGAATATTTGTCTTACTTATCGATGCTAGCCACGTCGGCATCGATGCAGTGTCGTAGCAGATTCAAGGTGGACAAGAACAAGTACTTAGATATTTTACCAAATATTGTCCCAACTTACAAGGAACTATGATGTTACGCACAAAGAATTACTAGACATGATAAATGCCGTAGAACGCTTTCACAAGTAACTTTACGAATGAAATTTCTTACTGAGAGCTAACTATCCAGCGTTGAAATGGCTAATACAGTATAAGAATCTAGAAGGCCAAATTGCAAAGTGGATTGCATGGCTGCAAGAGTATGACTATGAAGTTGACCATCATCAAAATGCTGGGAATTTATCAAGATGGCCCTGTTCAAAAGATTGTAAACATTACACTCGGTCAGAGTCAAAAGTTGAAGAACTCCTCATAATCCGTTCTACTATGATCAACCTTTATTGGAAACCGCATAATGCCAAGTAAGATCAGAAAAGCGAACCATACCTGAAGTTGTCATTAAAATGGATGAAGGAAGACCAAACAGCATGTTAGTGCCAATGGCATTCATCGCAAGTTCAAGACAGACTCTCGAAAAGTTCCCTGGCAAATTACGTTGGAAGTGAAAGACTAATGCTGTAGGTGACTCCTAAAAATAAAATAGCGGAGGTTTTCCGATAACTGCATGATGGTCCATCAGGGGAGTATATAGGAGTAAAGAATGATTCCATTTGATAAACTGTAAGATTGACGTTAAAGGTCGATGCCAAAAATTTTGATATGCACTTCTTGGAACGACCAATTAGCGAGGCAAAAAGTACCGACGACGCAATATAATATGGGTAGCCCATTTGAAAGAGTATAAGTTGATATAGCCGGTCCGATTTCGAAAACAGAAGCAGAAAATGAATACTTCCTAATTTTAATGAACTATTTTAGTAAATAGATAGAAGCATGCGTTCCACAAAATCAATAGGCAACTACAGTGCTCGTTTCTGAATTCCTTTGGAATTACATTCAGACCGATGAAGAAAGTTTGAATCAGCCTTATACCTACGTCGCTGCCAGCTTATGAAAATACCCAAAATTGGAACAACTACTCTTTATCCACAGACAGACGGAATGGTGGAACGCATAAATCTAATAATGGGAAAATATTTATCAAAAGTTATCTCATACCAACAAAGAGATTAGGAACAGTACCTACATCTCTTCTTGATGACATCGCGGTCAGCTGTAAATGCAACGATAGGGGTGATTCCAGCTAGGGTGTTGCTCGGGCATGAAATTAGGTTATCATATAATATGCAATTTTGTAGAAAGCGTGTAGACTAGCAGCTTGCTGGAAATGCATATGCGGAAAGTCTTCGAAATAAACTAAATTCAATTCATGAGGGAATTATCAATGAAATCCAGATTGCCGATTATTGAATGAAACTCCATAATGATGTAGGTTTTAAAATGGGAGGTTTTCAACTCCATAATCTGGTTTATATGTACCAGCGTCAACAACGACAGGGTCTATCCCCCAAACTGCAAAGATCCCTGGACGTTCGTATAAAATAATAAAGTAATCAATGATATTATATATCGAATAACTAAACTGCCTAGAGGAAAGCCTAAAGTAGTTCACCGGAATCGTTTAGCCTCATACACCTGAAGAAATGCGAAATCGGAACAACGAGAATATGAACAAATGGCGAACTGTGTTGGGTTAGATAGTGTAGAAGCAAGGAACAGTGAACGATCATTTATTTGGGACCCTACAAAGGAGGAGGGCACCCTGGCTCATTGTATCGTTAACGGCGATCGAATACCTCGTAACATCGTTACAGAAGGCCTGTCATGGCTAAGGAATCCGAAATATTTACTGCCTTGTGACGTGGACCTTGTCCCGTCAGAACCTCTGTTATGCAGACTTATAGAAAGCATGATGGGGCTTAAGGATACAAATTTGTGCTGGTAGCTTGTTTCCGATCTAGAATAGTTTAATTGGCGCATAGTACGCAATATGTTAGAAGTAGTTTTTGAGACACCGGATCAAGATCCTGATGGTAGTTAGAATCCAAGAGGAACTACACCAACGACAAAATCTGTGGATTGAAACTTTTACAAGAAATGGGGGTGTAAGTATGGATCGCAATGTAGACTCAGGCATTCGCAACAAAAGATAAGACCTTTGCTAGAGCAAAGTCCGAGGTCTTTATTACAGGACGTAATAGTTATAAGGAGGGGCATTGCAACACAATTAGAAATAATATAATTCCATAGAACATTCCAGATCATACCAGAAGGTTCAATAGAACCAACACACAAATGCCTCGTAACTGAAGTTGACATCTAAACAATTCCGGTTGCAGAAATAAGTCACGGCATTGGAATTCATTAGATCAGCATTATAACTAGTTTTATGCCTTACTTTTCCTGAAGTTCTTCAATTTCTCCTTTCTATATAAATAGCAGATTAAATTCCTTTAATAGTTAATTTTGCAAGGAATACTGTGTTAAAAGCTGTTATAGACAAATAGAAATATAAGCCTTTATTATTAGTGTATTGTAAAATAAATATTTACGTTATGTACGAGTAAATAAATAATCTATATATTAGTGAATATAAATAAATACTTTTAAACGATTATCTAGTTTCGTTATAGTATATTACGCAAAGAGTGTAGAGAATGCTTCATTTATTCACTTATAATTCTTGGATTTACCTTCGGGTCGTACCGAAATCATGCTATAGCAATTACAAGAAATGCTTGTAAGTTTAATGCTCTACTTTTAAATTGCTTTCATACTAGTTAAACGAACTCTATTTTATTTTCGCACGCTATTTTTGCATGACTGTGTATATAAAATAATTTCGTATCCTTGTTTTGGCGTTACCTTGCACAAAAATTATAAAATCAGTCTTTAATAGGGTAAGGGTAAATATCTATGAATAAATAAAGTCAGTATATCGAATTAATTCAATTTAATCCTATAGTAACTTACGAGGTGCGACAATTAAGTAATGAGACTGATGTGAAAAAAATATCACTTTTTTCATGTCACGTTTAGTGTAATCTCCTTCGAAGTAGTTCCCTTGTCCTCGCACATACTTACTCCAGCGCTTCTGCTACTGCTGGTAACATTTCTGGAACCCTTCCTTTGGAATGTCCTCGAAGACCCTTGTTACAGCTTTTCGGACATCATCTGTTATTTGAAAATGGTGTCCCTTGACCACCATTTTGACTCTTGGAAGTAAAATAAGTCGAATGATGCTATATCGGGTGAATAAGGTGGCTGTGACCATACCTAAATGCGTTTTGAGGTTAAAAATTGCTGCACAGGCAGTGCAGTATGATATGGCGCATTATCGTGATGAAGAATCCAATTATCAGCAATGATTTCACGGACACGGAAGGCTCGTTTTTGAATTCTTTTTATAATTTCTTTGTAGAAATATTAGTTAATTGTTTGGCCAGGAGGCCCCCACTATTTATGCACAATGCCCTTGGAATTGAAGAAGCACACAAGAGTGCATTTCACTTTTGATTTTGACATGAGAGCTTTTTTTAGTCACCATTGCGAACTTTGATGTTTTGTTTCTGGATCGTACTGGTAGAACCAACTTTCATCACCAGTGACAACACGGCTCAATAAATCTGGACTGATTTCCACTTGCTCTAACAAATCGGCTGCCATATTTTTCCGTGTTTCTCGCTTTTGGTCTATGAGATTTTTGGGGACCATCTTTGCACAAATTTTTCTCATACCCAGATTTTGAGCTAGTATTTGACGAATAGTTTCCTGATTGATGTTGAGCTCTTCTGCCATCATTTTAATGTATAATTTTCGATCAGATCGTTCTATTTCACGCACCCTGACCATGTTGACATCAGTCCGTGAGGTTGATGGTTGTCCAGTGCGGTCTTCATCTTCAAAATTCATACTGCCTTCACAAAGCAATTCATGCCAACGAAAAACTTGAGCTCTTCACATAACCTCATTTTGAAAAGCCTTCTGAAGCTTATCGTAAGTTGTCGTCGCATGCTTACTCAATTTAACACAAAAAGAAATGGCATACAGTAGCGCAATATTTCGTGATTCCATTTCTGTAACGAGAGACAAAAATACGTGTTGCCTTATTACAGTACAACTGACGACTGAGCGGCCGCATCAATGTGCCACTTGGACTATAAGTATCTTAGAGATCAAGGTCAAAGGTTCAGGTTGCTACATCTTGTAAAAAAATCAGTCTCATTACTTAATTGTCGTACATCGTATAATCATTTTATGAAGTTGCATTAGAATTGTATCAAACATATCTGTAGCTAAAATAAATTCAGCTAAGAAAGCTATTCATTTGGAAAGAATTTTATTTAATAACTAAATATCGATTTACATTTCCTGCTTCTTTAAGCAAGCTAGTCTTGTTGGAAAAATATCTGAATTCATGTCTTTTTGAAGGTTAATTCTAGTCAGAAGAATAACCGAGGAAATCAAGCAAAGAAATCTGAAAGATGCAGTACTGATGTTTCACAAAAGGCATCGTGGTACTGTTGCCATGGCATATATGTAATAAACACATTCGGGATCGTGATACGACGCCGTTTGGGGAATTAAAAACGACTGGTCCCGGCAAAAAATGAAATATAACTCATTCAATGTTAAGTTTTAACATAATCGGTTGCGCTAGTTTGTTCAAAAGTTTTCTAATTTACATTCTCTCTGTGTGAGCCGAAGCGTCGTTTTAAATTTCTTAACTCGCTCTACGGAAACGAATGATTCCGCTAAAACTACTAAATGCATCAGACGCTGAACTTGTAGATAAAAATAACTTAAATGCTGTTATGCAAAACTAATGTATTTGATCTAAGCTTGAGAAAATGCAAATCATGCTTCCTATTAATTTAAATTTAGCCGTATTAGGATTGAACTTATAAAATTATGAATTCATTTAATTCAACATTTTACGCGTTTTAATTGTAAATTTAGATGAAATTATGTTATAATCAACGGAGCTTCTAGAATGGATTTTCAACAATAAAAGCATTATGCTTATAAATTGTTTTTAAAGTGGTCAGAATTAAAATGGAAATAGGTTTATAGAAATTACACAAATACCCAACATTTACGAGTATGCACGTTTAACAGAATTTATTAAGAAAATATTTCAATTAATTCTAGCGCATGTGGTGTATCTAAATTTAATATTTATTTAAAAACGACAGGAATCGTTGACAGTTGTTATAGTGGTCAACATGTTTACTTCTACGCTCAACGGGCATGAGTGTAAACCCAATAGAGTTCTGTAAATTTTTCAACGTATTTTTTTCTAGGTTAAGAAGGCATACTTGTAGGTCCTGCGTCAATTCGATGTTTGTCACATTAAAATCTCTACTGGAGGTAGAACTACTCCAGATTGGTCAAAATTCTAGTAGGCATGGTGATCGAGCACAACAGTTGAAGTCAAGCTGACCAAGAGAATTTCCGCACCCCGAAGCTTCAGTTCTAGTAGACTGAAAACCTAATTGTAATGAATTTAGAATTTTCCATAAATTTTAAAGTCGTATGCGCTGATTATTTTAAATACCTTCAATTTCCTAAAAATGTAACTGGAGTCTTAGGGAGAGGCCTTCAGGAAAGTGTAACTGCTGAGCTTGCGGAAAAATACATTAATGAAAAGCAAAATATAAACATATTGTTACACAATTACACAAAATAGTTTTTTGTACCAAAGCTTGGTTGCGTTCTAGACCAGCTTAGTTGGCGCATGATATGTAGCATGCTAGAGGTAGTGTTTAAAGACACTAGTATCAAGATTCAGGAGTGTAATTTGAATCGAAGAGGAACACCACCAATGATGTAATCTGTAGACTGTCCCATCTTCAAGAAATGGTGCATAGCTATGGATCGCATTGCAGATTGTGGAATTAGCAAACAAAGGTAGAACCATCGCAAAGTCTAACGCCGCTGTTACGAAACGAAATAGTTTTAAAGAGGGGGCAGTGTAACAAAGTTAGAAATAACAATAACTTTGTAGAAGATTCTGAAACTTTCAGAAAGCTTCATTGAACTAACTTATATTATGTAATCATGAATAACCTGTTACTTTAACTGATATTTAATTATATTTAAAGTCACAAAAGTGAGTCATGGCATTGGAATTTATAATATCAGCATTCTGTATAATTTTATTCTTTATTTTTCCTGAATGGCCAAGAATATGACCTTTATATATAAATAGCAGTTTAAATTCCTTTAGTTTATAGTTGTTCCTAATAACTTGTCTTGTTATAAACCTATTATAAATAAATATAAATATAAACGTTGATTGGTAGTGTACTATGAAATAAATATTAAGTTAAAGACTAAGTGGCTGAGGATAAATAAAGACTTTTAAAAAGCAATAGTTACGTTGCAGTATTGAACAGATACATTGGTTTTTAAAATAGAAATGATGACTGTAGAACTGAAAAACGTAATAATACAATAAAATTAGTTTTATAGCGAAATAAAAACTAAATATAATAATAAAAGTATCTCTGCTAACGTACTTTGAACTGGCAGCTTTTAATATTTACCAATTGCAAAGTGTAGTTTATCATAAATTTGATAATGACGTTATCTGATGTATTTCCTTGGCAATTGGATGTACGTCAAATAATCAACGCAGGTGGAATTATATTATGACAAAATACGACTTAAAAAATTTCAGATCACACTAGGCAATGGTCACTTAAAGTTTAACATCTTTTAGTATACTATGCATCAAGGAAGAGAAATGCGTGCTTTTCCATGAGGTGTAATTTATAACCTTAAGGCGAGGCCTGTCGATTACAATGACCAAGGGTGCACTTGGGGTGTGCATATTATTTTTATCACGACAAAGGTACTATAAAACTTTAAAAAGTGTATTTTATACCTTCATAGTTTACAAGATTTTGTAAAGGTTAAAGAGCCATTTGTATTAATAATTGGTCGCTTCAAGCATAAATAGCCTTAGTTTGACATTCCCACCTTATTTCTTCACTAGAGTCATAATGTAAACTGCCTTTAAATATTACGTCTTTAGTGAATAATGTATTTAAATTTTGTTAGAATTTGAGTTTAATAGTGACCTTCGTTGGAATATCTAATTTTGAAACGTTGATAATACCAACAATTATACGAGATGCAGAAATCAAAACACGATATCGAAGTGAAGAAGTCGATGCTGCTGATAAAATAATTTAAATACTATTTATTTATTAGTAACTATTCAGACTTTGCAAGTCGCAGTCATTAGATACAAATTTATATTCTGCAGTGCTACTCGTATTTATGAGATATTGAATAGTGTAAGTTTAAAATTTTATTTTTAAATCAGGAACGTTATGTTTACCAACCATTACAAAATTCGTTAAAACATCTAGATGTTAATATAAATTATGCTTTTTTCTAGAACTTCGGCCGAAATATATATGAATAGACAAAATGATATAGAATATTCATTTAAATAAGACGTTTCATTGCACTCATCCTTTAGACAACGAGCGTCCACGAAAAACGTTTTCTAAACTTGAACTCGTGCGATAAAAACACATGGTATGAAACTTTTATTTATGTATTATTTACATTAGAAATTGACATTATAAATTTGAAGCAAGATATATGTTTACGTAGTCAAGAGCTCGTGTGAACTAAACTCTATGAATCAAGCTATTGTTTATCTATTTGCATATCGAAATGAACACATTTCGAAACCCGTTTTAGCACGGAATGTATATTTTTAAAAGGTTGGTAACATTTGTAATTAACCTTATTAAACGTCAAAATAAAATAGAAAATAGACAAAACCTTCATATTCAAATATCAAAACATCAATGTCACCGACTATCATTAAAATTCTTAGATCAATTATATGTCAAAAAAGTGCGTTTTTTCCTAAATTTTTAGCAAATATATAAAATAGTATAAAAAACTCGTTTCATAAGCCGTTTTGTCACACTTGTTCACTAGAAAACTTGTCTCTACGGGGCCCGTTTTCTAATTTTGAACTCGTGTGATAAAAACGTGTGTTATGAAACTTGTTTTATCTATTTGCGTATCGAAATGAGATCATTGCGAAACCCGTTTGAGTTCATGATGGCCTTCTTTTTCGCAAGGAATATATATATTTTTAAAAGGTTGGTAACATTAGTAATTAATCTTATTAAACGTCAAAATCGAATAGAAAATTGACAATACTTTCATATTAAAATGTCAAATCGTCAATGTCACCAACTATCACAAAAATCCCTAAATTAATTATATGTCAAAAAGTGCGTCTTTTCCTAAATGTTTACCATGTAGATAAAATGGTATAAAAATCTTGTTTCATAAGACGTTTTATCACACTCATTCATTAGAAAACCCGCCTCTACGAGGGTCATTCTCTAAACTTGAATCATGTGATAAAAACATGTCTTATGAAACTTTTTTTTTAGTATACTAATTTAGTATACTATTTTATATATTTATAGTTACACCGCCAGCGGTTAGTGTAGTGCCAAAGCCCTAGGGGACATGTTCAGTGATGTATCGTTTAAAATAATTCTTTTGTAAGTTCCAAACGGATTAGGTACTATACTAATTGTTGGTGGAGTAACTATAAATATTTAAAAACTATGATGTAAATATATAAACATAGATAATGTTACCTATTTATCTATATTTGATATGTTGGTGGCCTGTAGAATGCTGCATAATCTACTTTAATATTTCTATGGTATCAATTTAAATAGAAAAATGTCATACTTAAATGTGTCACTTTGATTAATGTTTATTTAATAATATAGAATAATGAGCAGGGGCATATCAAGAAATAATAAAAAGCAACTGAATCCATATTCACTAAGAGAAAACACTGTTCCCGAAATAGACGACTCAGAAGTGTCTAGTGGTTCGGATGATTACGAAAATTCAGATAACGAATTAGATTTAAAGCATTTTTCAAGAAATGAGCAAACGTGTAACTGTAAAGAAAAATATGTTAAAATAAAGAAAAGTAGTATGAAACATGTAATCGTTTCAAAAAAATCTTGTTGGGATATAGACGAACTAACAATGAGACGACAAAAGCTTGAAATGCAGTTATCAAATTCTCAATTAGAAGAGAGTCTAAATATGGAAAGACATCACGTTCTTCATATGCGCTTTGAACGCGTTGAAAGTATTATTAATGCTCTTTTATTGTTTTTAGATTGTCTGGATCTTCAGGAAAAATCTTCGTATAGACTTTGTCAGCAACTCAATGGATTAATTGTAAACGAAAAATCAATTGTGGTAACAGAGGAGTTATCACAAGTAGTAAAAGGCCTTTGCGAAAGTGCAAACAGTAATAACAGTTTCATCATTCAAAAGAAACTTAGGAGTGTTTTAGATAATTCTAATGATATAGATAAGTTATTTGCTGAATACAACGAAAAGAAAAAGGATTTCCAAACGGCATCTCAAAACTTTAAATTGCTTCTACAAAACGCAAATTTAAACTTACCCCAGTTGGAGAAACTCCAACGTCAGTTTGATAGTATTTTATTAAATTTTCAACATAGTAGATGTATGTTAGATCAAGAGCTTCCTTGCATAATTTCCAATAGAATAGAAATTCTACTTAATAGCTTTAGAACATTGGGAACGGATTTAGAAAAAATTGCTGCAGATAAGACAGATCTATCTTCATTGCTTAGACATTTGGAGTCCTCGTTGCGTAATTGCAACGATTTAGTGGCAATAAAAGAAAATCTACAAGGGGTGTCATTTACAAGAGATGGGGCAGTAGGGACGTAGTACTTATTCCTACCCTACCGCCATTATAAAATGTATTACCTAGCTAGGTTAGTGATATATTCTGAAACATTATATAGTTATTTGAATACCATAATGTGTGCGTGCCGTAATGTTAAAATGAAATGAAATCAACTAATTCTTTAGTTACGGCTCATTAATTTTAATCGATATAGTTTAATGACATGTTTTTTAATTAAAAGCATTTAAAATTGTAAAATCTTTTATTTTTAAATGGAGAAAGTGCAACTTTTAAATCTCTCTTCGCTAAATAATTCGTTTAAAATGTGTTTAAAGAAGCCATAGGAACCTTAGGTTTGTTGTAAAAGCAATATTTTGTGTAAATTCCTTATGCACTATTAAAAGCTAAAAGTGCCTAACTAACCAGTATATTTTATATTGTCACAATCCTTTGGATAAATTAGTTTGTTTGGTTGTATCTTTGAAAAATTGTACAAAATATTACAAGGTATAACTCAAATAACTAAATTTTATACCCTGAAATAGGGAATTATGTAAATAAATTTGTATCTGGTTTATGCACTTGGCTTTATTTATTTATGTTTATTCCTGGTGTAAGTATTACCGGTAATTTTTCCGAGCGTAACAATTCGTTCGTTACTATGAACACAAGTACTAGCACACGTGTTCAGATTTTCTAATGGTAATAAATGCATGAGTAAAAAGCCATAAATTATCTAGGAATATTTTTCACACGGGAATATTTAATAAAAAAATTGTCCTATAAAAGAAGATGATTGTTGTGTTGATAGAATAATGTCATAGAAACAATCACAATTAGCGCAAAAATCTATTATAACTGATTGAAATTCCCTAATTATGTAAAAGTGATTGCGAATATTTCCCTCATGCATAAATAACGCCATATAACAAACACAATATTCACCGAATTATAGCAGCAATCTTCTGCGATGACGTAACTTGTAAGCGCGTCTTAAATTTTGGACAAACATAACAAATTCTTTAGAGACACAGTGTATATCAGAATGTATACTTATAATTGCCAGCATATTTGAAAATTACCCGGCGTTGTAATAATAATAACATAAAAATTAAATATTCAAAACTATGATTAATTCAAGTCGAAATAACAGTTTAAATTCTTTTTTGTTTTAAAATAAAAATCAATTAAGAGGGAACTTAATATATCAAGTAAGTTTCTGCTGCAAAAGTATGATGAAGGGAAATCCGGCGCGAAGGTGGGATTAGCAGTGCATAGCAATGGTGATTGATACTTGCAAAAAAGACTTCAGGGCAGGCTTTTGTTCAGTGTTTCATTTTATTATTACAATATTGTATGGAATTTTTTAATCTCTAGTGGATTTTATATGTCTACACACGTGTATAAATAACTAACGTCTAACACCTTATTTAATTATTATTGTTATTGTATTATTGTATTTGTATATTC
>JAHWXV010762005.1:0-11475 GCA_024586415.1 Phrixothrix hirtus | reverse complement strand
AAAATTTATTCTCTTCTAGTTATTTATCGTTTCGTAGGTTTGTGACTTTAGCCCTGACGTTTGGAAAACATTAATTTTTTTAGCGATTTATTGTTCTGTAGGTTGTCAATTAAATAACTGACGTTTGGAAAAAAAATTCTCCCTTCCGTTTTTGTCAACAACCGCATTTCAAAGAAACAAATCCACGGCGGCAACTTAAGAAATATAAAGATTTTGTCCGTTATTAGTGGAACGCCACCAAAATCTGACAAACTTCATTAACGCCTAGCTATAGGAGCAGAAAATTTTAAAACTGTTGTTTTGCAAGTATCATCATAAACGACTAGCACATTCAAATTATTTTGAAATATTCTTACCGAAATTACAAACATAAGTGTACAAAAAGATATAAAATTTGAGAGACATTTCTTTACCTTGTATATATGCATTTAACACTAATAGTTTTGACCTAAGTCACTGGTACAAAAGTTACTAAAATAGTTTTTCGAATGTGCGTCCATAATAGTTATTTTCTATACAAATGCACTGTCACCCCATATTTCAGGCGTGCGATCGATTTTTATAGCACGAGGGGTAAGCCGAGTTGAATTAGGTAAAATTAGCCAGCATTTAAACCCGTCCATACGAGAATACGTTCCGTAAAGCTACCCGCATTCTAAGATCATTTACTAAAGCAGAAGAAAGTACACCAATCTAGGTCATGGCTTAAACCTCGCCCGATTGAAGCTGAAGTAACAACAAACGTAAATATTTAGAATTGGGAAATTAAATAATAGTTATTGTATAGACTTTTTACTGAAATTTAACTAAAATACAGGATCTGCTATAATTTTTTTAAATATACGTGTATCCTTATAAAAATTTGACGTCAAAGGTTTGCCAAGATGACGGTTATAACATAAACCAAAAACTTCTTAATTTCTGTATAGAGTGCGATCAATTTTTATGACACCAACTCTTGCTACTCAAGTACAGTGCAAAGGCTAGCAGCCTCTTCACAAATTTTAAATGTTAAGCGAGTAAACCCTCATTTGAAATGTCTTTGGTTGCTAATATAACTGTTAATTATTATTCAATTTAGTTCACTTTTTCACGAGAAATTTCTTGAAATTTAAAGATAACTAAAACGAAAACTAGTAAAAATAAACGCATATCTGTTTGTTTCTATCATATTTATTATTCAGCTTTGTAAAATTTAAAAGTTAATAAAGAAAAAAACGTTTGAATTCATATTAATATGTTTGTGCAGTAAATCTGACAATGTCTTACATTAACTAAATGTCCTTAAGATTATTAAGTTTATTCAAGTTTTAACTCTACGATATTTTAAGAGGTATTGTTATCCATAAGAGGCGTGGTAGGGGTTTATTACCGTAAACGTATTTAATCTTGTAGCTAGTTTGGGAGAATTTACAAAATAATATATACATATATAAAAATATACAATTTAAATCAAAGTTTATGTAAAACTCATAGATTTCAAAGGACCACGACAAATTAGAAGCTTGGCGAAGCTTGTTGCGGGGGAATTTGAGATTTGGCTGCAAATAACTAGAATTTGATATAAAACAAGATACAAACAATGAAATAAAAGACGTAATTTACTTATATTAATCTATGGCTTCTTTCACTTGCAATTAGTTGTAGGAAACACAAAGGAATTTAAGGTAGTGGTTAGCTAGGAACAATATAGGATATTTTTGCAACCACTGCAAAAGTTGATTGTAAACGACAGATTTCTTGTTTTATATCTGGAGGTTGAAAGTTGCACAATAATATATTATTCAACACGACACGAAAATTAGATTTATTTTATGTTGTAACTAACGAAATTGGGGTTTGATTTGTAATACCATTGTGGGCAATAAACGACAGGAGCGACATGGGGTGGTGTTAGTGTTAACACCTCAATGAGATGAGTAAACTGGGTGGTGCTTATACTTTCAACACCTAAACGACACTAACAACGGTTGCAACTTTGAATGCAACGAAAATGGGGGTTGAGAATTAAGCGACGGTCAGTAAGAACTAAAATACTATTCTTTTTGAAAGCGCTAAAAAAATATACAAAATTAAAAATGCAAACTAAAAATACATAAATGTACAAATAAGTTCAAAATAATTAAATATACACAGCTGGCGCAAACAATGGTATTCATTTGTTTTTACTAGTTTTCTAGATTCCGCTATCTTTAAACTTCAAGAAACAATTTGTCTTGGATAAATGGACCAATTTTAAAATAATTTCAGAGTTATGTAAAAAATAGAATAGTCTTTCAAACGTGATGTTGCTCAACCTCCCATCTTATTTAAAACTTGCGAGTGCGTCGCTAACTTCTGCACGGGGCTGGAGTGCTAGAATAGTTATGTTATTTAAATCGGCCCAGATTTATATAGGAATTGAGGTGTTTTTGAGTTTTTGTTAAAACTTTTGTTCTGTCAGATTTGTGAGGGTTCAGGTTTTCGTAAGGGTGCAGTAGTACGAGCCTTCCTAAGCTTACAATAAGCAGGATCTACCCTGATCTACCACTGTAAAGGAGCCTCAATGAGTTCTTATTTTATAAGAAGAAAGCTAATACGTTCTCCTGTTATTACACTGTCGATATACCAAGCTGCGCTTATATTTGTCTTTATTAAGATACCGCTTCCTAGAATAATGAATGATCGAATAAAATTTTTTGTAATTACCTGCCTGATTTGCCTGAAAATACTAAACAACCCTGCAGAACTTGTACTCAAATCATTGTCAGTAAATTGCATCACCATTTTATCACTATCATTAACAAATAGAGATTAATATGCTTCGTCGTTGCCAACTAATAACTTTTTCACAACTATGAACAAACGAACACGCTACATCACCGCTGTTTAACGTTTTTGACTATATGTTACCAATATTGACTTCCAAAAATGATGGGCTATCTAGACATAATGATTTCAGTAAGATGAAATTTATATACCAATAGTCAATATGTCTTAGGTAACTGAACCCTAAAAGCTTCCTAATGGATGCTTTGTCTTTGATTAAAGAGTAGTGGCACTGCTGTGCATAAAAACCCTAATACAAATTGCATGTATAGTGTAAAGGGTTCTGTTCTGGATCTTCTTCAAGATCAACATAATTATATCTTTGAAAACATTCGGTTGAGCAACAAAAGGTTAGGGAGCATTATCAAAGAACGCAATATCCCTTCTTCGCCGTTGTAGCACTGCACGCTATTAGCATGTAACCAGCTTTTTCGTTGCTCGCGGTCACGGGTAGCTACCCGTAACCAAACTCTTATTAATTTAATAGATAAGTGTTTAATTATTGTGTAAACCCTTCGTTATTATCCGTGTACTACTGGTTTGACACCACATCTGTATCTTTTACAAGTTCAATTAACTACGAGGCAGAAGTTGTATTCCTTTATTTCCTATCATAATTACAATACTTTAACCAAAATGTTGGAATTTGGATTGCTGTTTTTGGACTAAACCAGGATCATTATATAAGTGTAATATTTGTTGGGTCTCTATGTTTTTACCATTACATCTTGTAATTTGAGAATTGTTTCAGAATGCGTTGATTTAATTACAGATTATACCTGGATCTTGCACAGTTCACTTTTTTCCGTTCTTTGACTGGTAGCCCTTTGATTAATGGTATTTAATTCAATTCTTTGGCATAAAGTCTGGTCCTTCGAACCTGATTCATAAAACATTTTGTCGTGTCAGACTCCCATAAATAGTTAATTTCGCTAATTATTACGTTTGAAAACGTAAAAATGCGTATCCAAATTTGCCTATTGTACCTGGAGCGGACAAAAAAAAATAATTCTTATTTATATATCCTATTAATTAATATGTATAAAGCTTATGTTTGTGTCAAAAACAAGTAATCATTCGTATAAAATTAATTTGTATTCCGATTAAATGTATACCTTGTAGTTTATTCGTTGAAGCTTGCATACAATTTACACGCGCGCTCAATTCAAAAAAACTTGTCGCCTTGTTATCTCTCAGCTCATTGATTACTATATGTGCATTATAAATATATTCCTATAGAAACACATATATTATTTCTAT
The DNA here is from genome assembly GCA_024586415.1 of Phrixothrix hirtus. Classification (NCBI taxonomy): domain Eukaryota; kingdom Metazoa; phylum Arthropoda; class Insecta; order Coleoptera; family Phengodidae; genus Phrixothrix; species Phrixothrix hirtus. The sequence goes on along the minus strand of JAHWXV010762005.1, from coordinate 7,407 downwards.
AAAATTTCAAACTTTGAGGGTTCTTATAATCGTGTACAATCTAACTATCGTTTTTGCTTTTCTTAGATTCGTCAATAATACATGGCGTGCTTTTAAAAACATTGAAACACAAAGTGCATGTACAGATAAAAATCAATTTGTGATATTGAAGACCATTTTACAAGACAATTATCGTCAATTACGGGTTAAATTAGTATCGTACGAGTTAGCGGAATTAAGTGAAGTATTGTTTCAGGAAACAACACAATCTCCTAAGGCATTATATTTTGAAATTTTCACAAAACTAAATTTCGCAGTGCCACTCGAAGATTCTGACGGTAAACTTGAACCAAGCGCACTTGTCAATAAAACTAGTGTGACTCTTCCACAATTAACCATTCCAATGTGCGCAGAACAGTATAACCTTTGGCCATATTTTATTACCTAATTCAAATTAATTATCGATTCGCTACTCACATTATCTACATTAAAGAAATTCTAATACTTAGTAACATTATGGAAAATGAATCCCTATCTGTCATTAGCCATACTCCTCTCTCACAAGAAAATTATAACACTGTCTTATAGTTGTTAGAAAAACATTATGGTAATCCTAAATGAGAAGTCGCATACCATTTTCGTGCATTATTAAATTTACCAGCCATTGATAGCGGTTCGATTCCTAAACCTTTAGCTCTATTTAACATTTATTGCTACTCCTTGATGTCCTCATACGCTCATATGTATCAAGTTTTTCTATTTCCGTCACGCTGTCAAAAATGAATAACTTTGACTGAAAAACTCAAGGAGCAAACCTCATTGGAATCTACTTTTCCGAACATAAACAATTGCTTCATTTTTAGATGGACTAGCTGCCTAAAGAACAATCCCGGCAATTTCGCTTGCAATACCTGACCCAAAAGTCACTCATTTGCTTTCGAAACCTACCACTTCGTTAATCATTTGCACTAAAAATTGTACGTTTTGCAAATCCAATATCCACAACAATGATTTGTCCTCAATAGTAGTGAATAAAACCTTAACATATTGGTTTGAATTGATTAATCAAAGAAAACTTTGTATCAATTGCTTAAGGTCACATATTTGTCGTCATGTAAATTAAAATTCGCTTACCAAACTTGTCCACTCTTTTAGATTTTAATTCTCCTCGGTCAAATTCTCCGAATAAGGAAACTTCAATTTCAAATGAAGAGTAAGCAGAGCAAGAATAGGCCAAACGTTTACTAGAATGGTTAGTAAAATTTTTGCAGGTTATTATTATGTTTCTGTGTTAATTAGAAACATTAAAGATTCTTATAATTTTCAAATATAGTATATTGAGAAAATCCATAATCACTAGATATTAGGTAGGTAAAAACACTTAATGCGAAAGTTGTTCGAAATAATCTCCTCCGACTTCTCGACATTTTGTGGTTCGGCAAATGATACCCACTGTCAAAATTTCAAGCATATTTTAGTTTCTGGTATCTTATTATGGTAACTATATGGTTGATCCGTTGAATTAGTTCGTCTTCAGTTTCAATCTCTTCTTTATAGACAAGGGTTTTTATCGTTCCCCAGAAGAAAATGTAAGCAATTTAAATCTGGATTTCTTGAACATCACGCAATAGGATCACCACAACCAATTCATCGCTCCAGAAATTTTTTATTTAAACACGCTCGTATTTGAACCCTCCAATAAACTGTCCATTTTAAATCACATATACATGCGGATTACTAAAGACACGTCTTCTAGCACGTCCGATAAATTGTTTAAAGAAAATTAATATATTATTTGTATTTAAAGGATTTGGCAAAAATTCGTGCTCATATCAACATGTTATCGATAATTCCAGCCCACAAATTGGCATTGAATCGAACGTGATGACTGCTCTGATGAATAGCACATTATGAATTTTAAAAATTCCATTTCGAGTAAATATTGCTTCATCTGTCGATGACATTTTTCTTACAAACTTTTGATTATCTTCATATTGATGAAGCAACCACATGGTTCCTGAAAATTTCTCAGAAGCAACTCGTGGACTCTTTTGAAGTCATAATGGTATAAATCATTTTCTTGCAATTCTCAATGAACTATGCCGTGGCTAACGTTGATCATTCGAACAATGAGCAAGCGCTATCACTGGGTTCAATTTCAAATACGTTTAATATTTCTTCTTCCACCTGCGGAGTAGTTCACGATGGGCACGGAATCAATCTATATCATGAAAGGATACTAATCTTCCTACTTATCGTAGTCATCATCCTAGTCGCTGGATATCGTTGGGATTATGATTCGTTCTATCATGTTGCCTTCCTCTGCATACAAAGTTTCATATGCATAAAAACTGTCACGACATTCTACTATATATTCACATATTCATTGAATGCATGCTCTATAACTTGAATTAAACGAATAAGTAACACTAACAAACCTTAAAAAACACGAAAAAAGGTTGCGAATAACAACTTAACCAACTTCCACAACGTAGTCCAAACTAACGTTTATGACATTCAAAGCGATCGAGCAAAATGTATGTGGATGTAAAAAATTGACAGGGGCCGTGAAATTAAATAATATAGTATTGCAATATCATCCACAAACAAGTAAATCAAAGATATTGCATTGTGTAGAAACCATTTTAAAGAAAATTACTGGTAACTTGGAGCAACATATGATTGATTTACGTTTTATGGTACCTAAACTATGGGTGATTACTTTTAGTTACCAATTATATAAAAATATACGACTTTAAATATTTCCAAAACCAAAGAGTTATCAAATTGTACCAGAGTTTCTTGCATAGTTTTTGATGCAGTCCCGTGAAGTGTTGATATTATAGACCTAAACTTATACACCCTGTATACATTATTTTTTACATTTTCGAAAAATTTTAAACCAAAATGGTCGATAAAAGTAAAATTGCTAGATTTTGACATTGACACTTCGTTCGCTTTATCAATGTATGCTTCACGGCAAACTCTATTTAAATTTTATTTACGGAGCGCTATAGTAACGCTTGAACAGTATGTCATTTTAATTTGTTAATTTTTGTTATTGTCATGGAATTCTCTGTTTATACGGGATTTAAACCAGTTTTTGCACTTTTGGGACAAAAACGCCTACTTTTGTCAGTTGTTTACACGACTAAACCGACCATTAATCACAGGAGATTTTAATTTTACTTTAAGTCTCAAAGGAATTAAATTACTTTTTGCACTTTCGGAACCAAAACGGCACTTTTAGTCACTTGTATCCGTGACTAAAATGCCACTTTTAATCTCAAGAGACTAGAATTTTACTTTAGTCCCAAGGAAGATAAAGTAAATTTAATCCCGCTCACCATGGCAATAACAAAAATTTACCAATCAAAATTAAATATTGCTGAAAGCGTTTCTATAACACTTCGTAGATTAAATTCAAATAGCATTTGCCGTGAAGCATACATTAACAAATCTAATGAACTGTTAATGTCAAAATCATGCAATTTTACTTTCTTCAACCTTTTTCATTTCAAATTTTTCGAAAGTGCAGAAAATATGTACATACCTCTGGACTAGAAGTGCTTCTTAATCCCTTGAGAACTTATTTCTCTCCCTGTTGCGCAAGAAAGAAACTTTCTCTCTCGAGATTAAAAGAAACACTTTAGTCCCTTGGTATATATTATGCTAATAGGGCTGCTTTTACAATCTCCAGTTAAACTTAGCCACTAAGTAATTACGTTGGTTTCCATTGTATTAATAATCGTTTCTATGGAAAGTATCTGCCAGATAAATTTAACTGGCGATTGTAAAAGGGGCCCTAAGTCCAGCATAAATAAAGTAAATCAATGGCAATAACAAAAATTAACCGTTACTATAGCGCTTCGCAAATAAACTTAAATACAATTTTCCGTGAAGCACATGTGGATAAATTAAATGAATTATCAATGTCAGAATCATGCAATTTTACTTTCTTTGATCTTTTTATTTGAAATTATTCGATAGAAGAGCTAACCTATATACCTTGGAAGTAAAGTGCTTTTTATCCCTCAAGAGATTATTGCTCTCTCGGGATTACAAGGGTCACGTTAGTCCCTTGGTATATAATATATAATTAATTCCTTGCGGGACTAAAATAAAAGTTTAATTCCTTATGATTAAAGGTGTCGCTTTAGTCATGGAAACAAGTGACTAAATGTGGAGTTTTAGTTTTAGAAGTGCGAAAAATCTATTTAACTAGTTCAAAATGGATGTGCAGCTTTCAATGTATAAGTTAACCCAAGTAAAACAACTAGGATACCAAACTTGACGTTAAGGACTGTCACAGTTACAGATTGTAATATTTCAGACCATTGGTTTGTCATGAATATAAAATAACTTCCAATGCTTTCGCCCTTGTCATATGCGACGAATTTGATACCACCCTTTAGTGCCGTACTTAATCTTTCACGCGATTTAGAATTCAAATTGCGGCAACTGGGGAGCCTTCGCTTAGCTTTGGGAGAAAAAGTATTTACGAACTCCAAGATAAGCTGCTAACTAATACAAAGGTTCCGCTATTAAAGAGAAAATTAGACAGCCTGTTGTTTATCGTTATTTACTGTAAATCACAGTAGTGGAGGATCATATGGACTAAGTGTTACACCAAAAGGGTATTATCGCTAATTACATTCACCTTATTCATACCGTAACGAATCCAGGTTAAGTGAACTGTTTCAATCCTCTGGAGTATCTAATGTGACGCCGTTTTATAATGCTCGTAAGTCAGTCTCAATTATTTCGCCTCTTTATTACCCCTCCTGAATTGTCAATCGCCCCAATCAAGGTTTAGGAAGATATGGTTAACGTCATACCAGTTAGTACCATCACAAATTACAAAATCACTAAGTTGAATAGAAATTATTTCAGATTATTATATTTACTTTAATAAACTCAAGACCTTAATAGTGTTATAAATATTTTCAATTCCTAGCGAATTTTTTTTTATAAATATGTTTCTGTAATTGTTGTAATTCACTTACATGTATTTAAATTTAAATCTATGTAAATCTTTGAATAATCAAATTTTAGATCATAGTCAAAATAATTTAAATTTTTTTTGTGCTTTCGGACTAAAACGCCAATGTTAAAATCATGCAGATTTACTTTATTTTCCCTCTTTAATTTCAAATTATTCACAAGTGCAAAAAATAACGTATATCTCGGGACTTTTTAATCACTCGAGGAATTATTTTTCTCCCGCTGTCGCTCGATAAATAAACTTCTTCTCTCGAGATTTAAAGGGGCACTTTAGTACCTTGCTATATAATATACTACTAACTCCACCTCAAGGATATTTCCTTTATTGAATTTAGCGACATTTATTATAATAATTTGATCAATTAATGAATGGTAGATGTAAGTTACCGTTATTTATAGCCATTAGGTAAGGCATTTCGTAATCTGAAAACTTTGGCGATTAATTACCCAGCTAGAAGCATGAAGCCTTAGGCATGAACTCCATATTATTCTAAACTACATATATTAACGTTACATCTTTAGTTTCGAAAATCGATATTGTTGCTATCTCAGAAAATTCCTTAGCTAAATTTTCATTATTCCTGATAGGACATTTTTTTTAGTGAAATAGATATTGATGCGTTAAAAATTGTTAACGTTGCTACTTTATAGTTCAATGAATTGTTAGAATCAATTGGGATGCGTTAAATTATTGACATACTTACTCGTGTAACTCCAAATTCATTTTCACTTATAGATATTGTTTTAACCTCGGATGATACGTGTGTCAAGAATTTTGGGATATATATGCTTTAAACATATCTGACCATGAGCTAATTTACTGTGATGTTAATGTTAAAAAGTGTGTTAGGTCGATATCTTATAATATAGGTCGTACTTTTATAAATTTCAAATACGAGTTTTATAGGGATCTTGCAGTAACTCCTTTTCAACGTATCTTCATCATTGAATTTTAAATAGGGTAAATTTCTTGAACGATTATCTTGTTAATTTTTTTGATACATATGCACCATATAAGAGAATGATGATTAGTTACTCGTAAAAACCATAAGATAATGCATTGTAGGCGCAATATATGATACCAGTCTAGTAATGAAATATAATACCCCTAAAATAGTATAATTACCATACCGGATAATACATTTCGTACAGTTATATAAACACGTATCTATATATGCATGTCAAATAAAATCTTACTCTATTGATTGCGTTCAATTAAGTGTTACAGTGTTATCCTCTAAATCTTCCCCTTTTAAGCACACATAATTGATATGTCTTTCAGAAAACATTTCTCTAAAATCTCAAAAAATTGCTTTAGTGCTTACTTATCTTAAAAAAATTTCATCCTAAAGGTCATAATGTTTAACGACCGGTCAATGATTTACTTGTCCTGTTTAAGTTGTTCTATAAAATCGTCAGTTCACAAATTAGAGACCACTTAACCATCAACAACGCTATTCCTAAAGTTCAGTCAAGATTTAGACCATATCATAGCTACCTCATTGAACGCTACTTATGATATTTTTACTGCTTTTAGTACTAGTAATTTAAATTTTTATCACACCAAAATCTATTAGCTATTCTACAACTCAACTATCTTAGTCAAGAAGTTGTTTATTTTATAAGTAGTTATTTGCAAGGTAGATCGTAGTTTATTCATCATCCTAAGATTTCCTCTCTTTTTAGGGATATCGTAAGTGGATTACCGCTGGGTTCCATCTTTGGTCATTTCTTACTTACTATTTGTACTTATAAATTAGATAAATAGGCGAAAATATGCAATGCACACATTTATGCCAACGATATCCAAATAGATGACTAATTTTCACCAGTTACGTGAATTCAAGCGATTGACGACATTAATACAGATCTATAAACACCTGCATAAAAAGCTTAAAGCCCTTGCAAAATTTTATATAATAATATTTCTGTACCAATAATAGATACCGATAAGACTTTAGGTGTATAAATGGATACTATATTTAGATTTCGGCAACACATCTTCAGTAAAATCCGTAAAGCATATAACTCTTAAATTATTATACCCTCATAGATGCTGCCCAAGTATCAAATATAAGGCTATGCTTTGTGAGACTCTAATACTTTTATGTTTTGGTCGCTGTAATCCTGCCTTTGATCCATGTTTCGATGCTAATACTCTAAAATGAATTTCTGGTTACGTTACATATTTGGAATACGTAAATTTGAACACATTACACATAAAGTAATTGAACTGAATTAATTATACACGAATAACAGGTTAAAATTAATAATTACCTGTCATTACCATGAAATAGTTTGCTTGAAAGTTCTTTCATTCTTACATAATACGAGGGTTGCCTTTTAAGTAGTTACAAAAACTAGGAAAGAAAACAATTTTTTTGGAACAAACTGTTTTATTGTTTTTCAAAATATTCACCTTTA
>JAHWXV010761899.1:0-17314 GCA_024586415.1 Phrixothrix hirtus | reverse complement strand
CTTAGTTATAAGTAGGTAACACTAATAGTGGCGCCGGGTCTGACAGACTTTAACACGAAATTACTTAAATTTACGCAACAACAACGCACTGGACACAGGCGCACTTGAGACTAACCGGAGAAGTAGGAAGGTATTGAAGAGTACGAATCTGTAGCTAAAATAACCTTGAAACTGCGCATTACAACAATACCCGGCGCCACTAGTGCAAGGTTAAAGAAATTCATCTAATATCCCTGTAATTACTTTATAAGGTCGCGCAAATGAAGGTGAGATTCTTAAATGAGTTTTTTAGACATGCATAGCTTTGTGTTTGCGCCGGTAAACGAAGTTGTATACCAGAAAGGCAGCTATCGTCGTCAGAAAATTTTAATATGAGATTTATTCGTCTAACAAGCCCAGCGAGTAGCTATTCAATTTTCGATGGAAGAAGGTGTTAGTGGATCAGAAATTTATCGTTAAATGTCAATGTCATGCACATGGGTATTTGTCAAAGTGTACGCTGTCCAGAAAATATAGTAAATTTTCTAAAGGACACGTGAGCACGATGGATGCGCCGAGCTCTGACCAAGCACGCCTAACCATCTCTATGAAATTAATTTCTGCTGTTGAAAATACGCTAAAAAAGAATGGCCGAATCTGAACGCTGCTGGAGACTGATACCGTAGACGACAACAGAAGTTTTTCACTCAGAGTATCCCCAATCTAAAGACGCGCTTAAGTATGTGCCTGAATCTATAAAGTAACTATACCTAGCGGATCTATAGCCCGGGAATTATAAGTAGTTATCCAAAAATTCGGGAAATAGTCGCAAATAAGGGCGCCACATTGTTTTTAACAATAAGGGAAAGATAAAAGACCAAAGTTCTGTTGTTCTGTTGTTATAGAGGCCGATAAAACAAAGAAACCGATCTCCAAACCTTTAAATTGAGGATTGTATTAATAGGTACTTACAGTAAGGTAACTTTTTATGCACGCCGCTGGGTTTCCTCTTCGATCAGGTAAAATTTAGACAGACTATCTAAATTGGTTTTTCACTTAAAAATTAACTAATTTCTGAAAGAAAGTATGTATTACTACAACTACAGGTCTACATATAAAAAAAAAAGTTCTGAACTTAAAGTTCGAATATAATGATAATAAAAGAATGTGAGTTACAATTAGCAATTTACACATCTCCCCGGAAGGGAATAATGGAAACAACAATTTTCTATATCTAAATCAAATGTCCCTTGTGTTGCTAATTAAACTAAATCTAAAATGAACAAGAAATATTGGCCCTAATGACCTCTGTAATATCAATATTTAAAAATGTAAAACTTTACTCTTTTATTTATGATAGTAACTAACTCGTCTTGAATTTATACATGATCGACTAATTCGTCCCAGCAGAGTTTACTTAACGAGGGGGTGTATATCGGTGGACTTTAAAGAATGGATAAATCACTTACGTGGTGTTTTGAAGATCGTTAACTTCTTGAAGGAATCTAAAATAACAAACTGCCTAGGATATAATTCTTATTGTACGCCACATAGAACCTTGTCGGACTCTAAACCTTTGGTTCCGAATCAACAGGAATTTGAAGTTGACCCTTTGATCATCAATTTGCTCTGGGCGGAAATAGACCAAATTTCTACCAATTTAATCCCCTTTATATTATTCGCGTGGGAACACACTACGGAAAAGCAACTTAGCCTTGTAACTCTCATGTCTCTACTTCGATAATCGAATTTTTCTCCTTGAAATTGCAGGGAGCGAAGACAAGAGGGGTTAACGTTTATTTTTATACTTGTAAGCCTTCTCACCCGAATTGCTAAAGTGATATTTTTAAGAAAAATGCTCCTATGTTTTATAAACCGTAAACTGGTATTTTCGAATTTTAATAATTGTAGTTTAAATTGAATTATACAATTTACAAATTTACAGTTGTAATTTTGGCATAAAAATGATACTGGTAATTCACCAATTAGATTTTATTATTACTACATGGATGTATGTACCGGGTGTTTTCAAATAAATGATAAATGTAAGAATTTTAGACGCGTCTACAAACTTGTTGACAATTCTCCTTGCAAGTTTTTATTATTCATGCGTTGATTACGATATTTTGTCGGGGTTATTTTGATAAACGGGCTATTGTGTCGGGACTATTCTGACAACGGCTGATTTGGAGCGGACTTTTATGTCGGAGTTATTTTGACGAGTCTATTTGAATGGGTCAAAAAGGTTAACGCATTGTGTTTTTTCGGACGACGAATAATACATGCGTAGAGAGCTGCTTGGCAGAGTAAGGAGACACTTTTTTTCTAAGCGCCTACTAGATGTTTCAGAATCTCTGTAATGTTATGTTGAAAAAAATATATCTCCATTTTTAAGTTATTTCTTTTTCTATAGTAGGCTAACGGTTTATCAGTACGTCCCAGTACATTAATAATTCCACTACTTAGTGTATAAAATTATTTTTAAACAGATTTTGAAATAATATCTGTAAAATTTGTCAGTTCAACTATGCATGTTTTAAGTTAAACTGAAGAACTAGCTAGCTTAATTTTTATTAAACCTCCATAGGGAAACGGTAGTAACTTAGATCTAATGTTAACCTGCGTCAAATTAGGTCTTCTGGATGATGAAAATGGTTCCTTTAAGCTGGATTTTTTACAGTACACAGGATGGACGAGGGATCTGTAATGCAAGATAACCTTCTGTCAGGCTCTCCCCTTTTCTTAATTTTAATTTCACTTCGCGGGGGAAAACGAATCAGAACACTGGATAGTGTTACCAAACTACCTGACAACAACAAGGACGCAAGTATTTGATATTATTTAAGTTGATGGCAAAGCAGTGGTCAACTCCGGCTTATTAGGTTTGTCTAAAAAATTCGTATAAAAGTTGAATAAACATTTAATTATACTATTAATTGCGTAATTCAATAGTATCCCGTTCAAAGTACTCCCCCTTCCCTAACTAATATGCACTTCTGCGAAGGTTTCTTCCACTGCTGGAAACACCTCTCTAGTTCATCTTCGGTGATGCTCTTGGATTACCCCTTCATTTCCTTTAATCGTTTTCACCGCACCCAAATGCCTCTCTCGAACCAGCATCTTGCATTTAGGGAACAAAAAAAAATCGCATGGAAGTAAGTCGGGCAAATATGGTGGGTGCCCCATCAATATTATTGAATTTTTGGCTAAGAACTCGCGGATAACTAGTTATGTGTGCGCTGGTGCGTTGTCATTTGCAAAATCCACGAATTGTTCCTCGCAAACAATTTGCGCTTACAACCTCTTTAATACTTCAACGTAGAATTGTTTGGCCCGGGGAACAAATTCATGATGCACAATGCCCCTGGTATCGAAAAAAACCAATCACCATTATGTTCACGTTGAATCTTGCTTTCTTCGATTTTTGTTCTTGGCTCGCCAGGATTTTTCTACTACATGCTTTGTGATTCCAATTCATGGTCGAACTCGTAAAACGACGACTCGTTTCCGGCAGCATTGAATTCTTCGAGTTTTCTGACCAGCTGAAAAAAGCGTCGGAACAATTTTCGCGCACAACTTTTTCATCTTCAAATTCTCTCAGAATCGCGTGCACTGTTTTTATTCAAATTTAGATCTTGCGCTAGCTTTCTGACAGTCTTTCGCCTGTCTTGAAGCACGGAATTTTCTATGTCAGCAATGTTCTCCTTAGATTTTGAAGTGGAAGGTCGTCCGGAACTTTCATCGTCTTTCACGCACTCCCGGTCTTCACGAAATCGTTTCACCCACTTAAACACAGTTGGTTAAAAGCATTGTTTTCATAAACTGTCTTCTTGAAAGATTTGGAGTTCATTATCTTACCAGGTTTTGTGAGAAACTTAATGACGGGGGTCTACGAAAGGACTAGAAATAAAGAGCAACAAAACTGTCTGACCCAATCTCTAGCTGGCCGGGCGTCTACTGGGCCTCAATTAGGTTGTGACGAAAGGAGAGGGCGCTCTGTGACGCCACCACTCTTATTCTGTGAACAACAAGACGTGCATTATACGAATTTTCTAGACAAACCTCGTATATGTGACTGTCCTTGACTACAATTGTTATATTCAGGGACTTTATTTAAAATATATTTAAAACTGTATATTCCGTTTGAACTAATTAAGTACATTTTATTTAAAATATAGCGACCTCTGTTGTCAATAAAATTGATAACTAGAAATGTTTTTAAATATTCTTAGAATTCTTAATTTTATAATAACATATTATACACGCAAGGAACTAAATTACCTCTCTTAATCCTGCGAGAGAAATAATATCTCAACGGATTAAAAAGCACGGTAGTCCTGAGTTATATAAGTACATCATTGTTTTTACTTTCGAATAATTTGAAATCAAAAGGTTCAAAGATAGTAAAATTTCATGATTTAGACATTGACAGTTCGTTCGATTTATCAATGTATTCTTCAAGGTCACTTCTATTTCAATTTTATTTACGAAACACCCTACTAACGCTTTCAGCAATATGTAAGAGTAAAGACGGACAGCTGTTTCTACCGAAGTGTTTAACGAGTCTGTAGCGGTCTAACAAACGACATTGAACTGTTTTATTAAGCTATTTGTGGATTGATTGACGTGGTTTACCGTGGTGTATTTGTTAATATTTTATTTGCATTAGAAAATTTATAAGAAAAAAAACTAAAACGAAGAATATAGATGCATCCAGCTACCAAAAAGAGGTAACCAAAACGGCATTTTCATACGTTATTTGTTGAAGTACAAGGAAATGATGAAAAATTTTTCAACTTCACTAGGATATCGCGAAGTTCTTTTGATAAGTTACTCAGAATTTGCCAAGAAAATCTAATAACGTATGTGAAAATGAATAACAGCAGATGAAAAATTGGTAATAACTATCCGATAAGCAAATAAATTAGATACCTATTCTTTATTTTGACAAAAATATGTTCAATAAATTTTCTTACGTTATTATTTAAGAATATATTTATTTAATTTGTATTAAAAAATACTAAACTCAGAATCATCGGAAAAATTTGAAATGTATAAGGCAGCTGATGCAACTGGTAAAGGTGCTGGATGTATTATCGTCAGTTGGCTAGCAGCATTCTCAAATATTCCTGAGGATATTCCACACTCTTATTACGCACGACGTATAGGTGCTGACTGAATGGGATAATGTATAGTGGATAAAGGTGGTTGATGTGCTGGTGAATGTGCTATATGTTATGGTTCGGCCATGGTTACATGTCTGCATGATTTCAACGTTGCATTTTGTGTTTAAATGCCTCAGCTGCGAGGCAAGCGATGGTACTAAAGAAAACTCAAAGTAGTGATTGTCATTTTCTATCACTGGCTTGTTTGTTCTTTTTTCGTAGCTCTCAAGCGAAATTAAGATTTTCGCTTCCACACAGTGTAATCTTTTTTTGCCAATTGTAGAACGATTTTCTTTTGTAGAACTTGGCGTGGACGTTTCAGGGACATTTGGGTTAAATTTGTGGGAAGATTCATCATCGAGAGTTTCTGTAGGCTCCAAAGAATTGATATTTTGTTTGGGCACGATTATATCCATGAGAAATTGTAGCTTTTACGTATAAACGTAAGGGGTTTTCTGACATCCTCCAACTCCTGACTTCTCTTTTCTCTATTGAATATTTCTTAAATAGTTGTTTCTGATGCTTTTCCACTTTTTATGTAATTCATTGCTTGTAACAATGTAGTAAAATTACCTAGAATATATTTTTATAATCAATTGTAATTTTTTTTTAGGTATCTGGCAACTGGGTTTCTTTGGCCGAATTACTTTATAACTTTTGTATTGGTAGATCTACTGCTAATTGCATTATCGAAGAAGTGGATAGAATTAGCAGACAAAGTTGTACCTCAATGTTCAACAGAGAAGTGGATCGAAATTGCTAAAAGGTTTCAACCATTTGCACAGTTTCCCAATTGTATAGGAGTAATAGACGGGAAACATATACGGACTAAGCAGCCACCAAATAGCGGAATCAAAGTACTTTAAATTCTGCATAAACAAGGTAAATCAATGGCAATTGCAAAAATTAACCAATTAAAATTATATATTGCTGAAAGCGTTGGTATAGTACTTCAAAAATTGAATTTAAATACAAATCTTTATATTTTTGCCTATTTAGTTAGGTTAAAAATCTTTTGGTGAGAAGCCTGAGAATTGTTCATATTACAGTTTCATGGCTTTACACTTGTTCCGAATTAGTTTTTAAAATTCGTGCCAATTTTAGGAGGAACCTTCTTCTTTAATTTATTTAGAATTTAAATAGCATTTGCCGTGAAGTATACGTTGATAAATAAAATGAACTGTCAATGTCAAAATCATGCAATTTTCCTTTTTTTTTGACCCTTTTAATGTGAAATTAGTCGAAAGTGCAAAAGATAACTGATATACCTCAGGACTAAAGTGCTTTTTAATCCCCCGAGAGGTTATTTCTCTCTCGGGATTGAAAGGGACGCTTTAGTTCCTTGGAATATAATATACTATTAATTGGTCATTTTTTGTTGTTGATATGGATTTACTTTGTTTATGCGGGATTTAAAGTACTTTAATTCTTTTGGGACTAAAATTGTAATCCCTTGAGGTTAAAAGTGTCCCTTTAGTAATGGACAAAGGTGTCTAAATGTAAACTTCTAGTCTCGAAAGCTCTTAGTGGAAGATTAGTTTAATTATAATACTGTAACCTAAAATTGATTGCCACGGGTTACATTGGAAATATCACGAATACGTTCTTGTCGAGTGTTTAAGCTCGGTTAGCTAACTACAGCGAAGGAAACGTCGTGAATTATCGGTAATGTACACAGTTGAATACTGTATAAAAACCCAAAATCGGGAAATTGGGGTGACTCTACCTTGGTGGTCTGAGGGAGCGGCTAAAATGGATATTTAAAACCTTACCTTACGAGCGAAGGCAGAAGACTAGCAACTTTAGCAGTTGAGTAAGCTGAAAGAAAATCTATGTATCGAGGGAGGTACTCTGTAACCTCTCTTGTATATCATGCACTTGTATGTTAAGATAGTACGAAGAGTTCGTCGGATTGAATGCCTAAACTCACCTAATAGCGACATAAATTGGCCATGTGGACTATTATACTTATGGTCCACACTGTATTTGTAAAGTTTCATCAATGGTAACGGCTATTGAACAGTTATTTGAACCAAATAGATACTTAGGATGGAATTCTCAAGCTATGAGTAATCCGTTAAACGATATGGACTGAATGATGCGTCATCAAGTGACCACCCTGTATATATAGTTATAGTTATGTATTCAATACGTAACTGGACGTGCCAGTGCAAAATGGTTATGCCGAATTGACGTCATGGGAATTATACAAAATAGGCTTTAAGCACTTAACTTTAATTTAAATAAAACGTGATGTTTTGGCACCACATTTATAAAATTTATATAGATGCGTAGCAATCACTTGTTACACATAGCGCAATATAAATATAACCTACAAACAAGAAATAAAAGACAGGCTCCTCTTGGAAGATGATTATTAATTTAGTCAGTGGGTCGCTACTTTCAATTACTCAATCACAAAATAATGGCTAGATATCTACACCTAAAAATATTGTCGCCAGCGCTCTCGATAATTAATGTAAATAAAGTTATAAAATTAAATATAATGCATAACAAGTTATTTTCTGACAATTGTCGCGTAATTTAAATCTTTATGCTCGCCGTCACAGGCGAGTCAAAATTTAGTAGCATACTAACGGGACATAGTGCAATTTCAATAAACACTAAAGAATGAAGTTCAATTTTACATAAAATCTGGGATCTTAACGAGATAATGAAGTTGACGGCGATAGCGGAAAATAACCACTTACGTATTGAGTGTCGACAGATCCTAAGAAGGACGCTGTATTTCATTAAAAATTCTTAACTACCACACGGTTTACCTTCAGCGCGAAGCTTTCATTGCACTAGTGGTTATATGCTTTCACAAACAAATTGCTTGGACGGCGTAATTTCGTTTATCGGCATCACATACCCGATGTTATTTTACATAATTTTCAATAATTTTATTCTTCAAATGGAAGAATTATTTCAAAATTAACCAGGCGCTTTAACAGCGTTAAAACCTGATGAAAACTGTTATTCGAGTTCTTTTTCTTTCCCCTTGCAAAACAATCGCGTTGCCGGGTAACAAATGAAATATTACATAATCCAGATTTGGTTTTTAAAATATTACAGAAAAGCAATTATTTAATAAATAATACCGAGTAACTACAATTATTAAGCCATTAATTTCTTAAATAATGGATTAATTTCCTGTTGGTTTCACTTCGACAGTTGTAGTTGGTTTCAATCCGAAGGTTGTACGGTATGTGCTTGGACTTTAAACAGTAACAAATATTTACACTTGCTAAGTACGATTTGCCTAAAATGTTTAGATGTAGCAGCAAACCTATTTGATTATAAAATATCAGTAGATGCGCAATTAATCTGTAACTTATCAATAACAAAATGAACGCTGACATAACGTCAGATTAGAAATAAATTATTTACGGAAATGCGTTGGATAAGGCATTTGTTTCTATTTGGAATAGGATTTTATCCTCAATGTTTTGTAAACATTGTTCATTAAGGGAAATAAAAGTTTAACAAATCTGTCAAGTTCCAAATTCAGGTTTCTGCGTATGAAATGAAAATCAACGAATGTTACTCCTAAACACTCGATACAAAATTCTTGTGTTCTCGTTTTTTTAATTAAGCATAAATCTCATCGACACTAATTTGTCGTTAAGTATAAAGGAGGATGATAGCTTTTCCTTCTTGCTTATGTAATTGTTCTTTAAATTTAAAACAGCTGTTGTTTTTCATGCCATTGGCTACGATATAATCTTTCAGATAGAAGTTCTGTCCTAGGTATCTCGACTTTAGGCGAAACTGGAAAAAGCCATTAGGTGATGTTTGTCGTATTTTTCTTTAAACCAAAGTCGCTGTAACTATCCCTTTATTGTCATAGTATTTTTAATATTGTTGTTTATATGATTGTTGCATTTGGATTAGACACTTAATTTATAATTTCAGAAATTTTCCTGTGCTTCGTTTTTGTAGGGCGCGCTAAATCGATCATAGCGCATCTAATGGAATATTATGGTGGAAAAATTAGTTGAAAAATGTTTACTGAAGGGTTGGTTAATAACTGCACAGGTTAGTCCTAAATATGTTTTCTAACAACGTTTCCAAAGTGTTACCATTATTTGATTTTAACTCTAATTAAGTTATAATAATCAAATAAATTTCCCAAAATCATTTCTAACATGCTTCCTAAATGTACAGTTCAGATTCAAATCGCAGCGTCAGTTGTTCTCCTTTACAAGGCAATAGGAAATGTACGAGCGGAACATCCCTTAAAATAGAATTGTATAATTTAATTGGAACCTCTGCTAAACATCTGGCATTTATAGGAAAATATATAAGGCATTATTCCCCAAATAAATTTGGGTCGGTTGGTTATTTTGAATGAATTTAATCTCTTTTACTGTATAGAAGTTATTTTGTAATACGTGGGGTGTTTAATACACCCATTTCAAATAATAAACATCAAATGTTGATATTTATTTTCATTTTAATACCAGATAATAATAAACTTTGAGGTAACCGCCTTAGGATTGGATAGATTAAAGGAAAATATGTTAGATATAATTTCGCGGAAAATTTTCAGCCATTTGTTTGATCGCCTAAGGAAACACAATTTAAAACAATTGATAACAAAAAGTGCTGACTTTTTCAACTGTAAGGTATTTAGTTTTATTTACGAAAGTTCGTAAATTAATCGGCATTCCAATAACTTTTTCCATTGACAACATGAAAAAGCAATGTTTATTCTTTGATGGATTAAAACGATTAATTTACATTAAACAACTATAGCAACAATTGCTGATGAAGTTTTTTAAACCTTAAATCGGCCCTAAGTGTAGTATTTGCAGAGCACATAAAAATTTAACAATGGAGAGATTCACAGAGGTGCAGTCTTGTAAAGTTTTTGATTTATTTATAAAATACCTTCGTTAAATTTTCAGAATACTGCAGTGAAGTGGCATCTATGGGAATGTATTCCATTCTCATATATTTGAATTTAAAATTATATAGGTAGTTTCAGAATTTTGATCTAGATGGCGATAGTTGAGTATTGATTTTAAAAGAAAAGTAATTCAGACCTTCCAAGCGAGGTGTCTCTACGAGTCGATTTCATTTTCCCTTTAGCTTCAACGCGACGTGTGATGGAAGATGTCGCTAAAAGATAATCCGAAAAGTTGTATTATTCGTAATAATCGTCTTTGTTAATTGTTAATTATGAAGCAAGGACGCGCATTTTTAAAAATTTGTCTAACGAAAAAAGCGTGTACTAAATTACTTGAATTATTTTCCCATTATGCGGAATAATTTACTGATTTCTGTTACTTCAGTGATATTTTATACCAATTATTTCCAGTTCTCTACGCCTTTATATTCTTCAATGGTTTTATTCGAGGCAAGTGGTTAAATGCGGTTGCTACCGCACCGCATTAACTTGTAAATTAATTACACCCTTGAATGACAGATTATACCTTTAAAGTTCTGAGTTACTCGTATCAAGAAACCACAAAGCTAAGGGAATTCTAGAATAAATCGCACGAACGACAAAGTAAAAAATAATCCAGAGCAAATTGTGGCGCGTGGAGAATTATTGATAGGGAAGGCGGTCATGTGTTACTCAAGGGGTGGAAAAGAATTTACTGGATATTCGACGAATCCTTGAGGGTTCGTGTTATGAAACCTCATCATCATTCTATAATGATCGGCCGTGGTTGCGCTCGGCTTCTCTTTTGAAATAGGAATACTAAGCTTCCGGAGAATTCTTGGGTATTTGTTACCCATTATCTATACATCTCTCAAATATTGTTAGATGTCTGGTATCAGATTTAATAAGCGAAGAGGTTCTATAATTGCAAACGCTATTTAAATTCGTAATTTTCTGTTCAAATCGGCAGGCGAGGATCAAAGGATGATTCTATCCAAGATTTGAAATACTCGTTGTGATTGATTCCTGCTAGTCTTTGATCCCTTACGTTATGTGCTCGTGATTCATACGCCTGAGGCAGTGCATTTGCCGGTTTGTGCGTGTGAAATGCAATTTGCAGACTGTTTCCTCAGGTTCGGCATGCTTCGGAGACAATTGGATTTGCCTGAATACATGAGGGATAGATTTTAACCCATTGTTTGTCTATCTGGTAAAGCTTTACGATGAAACCGCCTTTGGCAATTCTTTTATAGAAACCTAGGCTACGCTAAAGATATTATAATGGTTCAATTTTACTTCGTATGTGTGTTAGGTAAGTTTAGATTTTGGATATTTAGCTACAGTCGGGTTATAATAAAAACAAAACATCTTAAATCAGAAGCTTTGGCTGTATAATTACTTGTTCAGCTATAATATGGAAGGAAAATTAATTAAAATTACCCGAGCGTCAAGATAATGGAAATTACAAGACCATTTAACCGTTTTATGTAATATTGTACATAAATTGCTCTATATTTTAAGATAATTCTTACCTAGTACACATTCTGAACATTTTTTAGATATGGAATTAACTAAAAATTTAAGTACCCAATTCTTTTACAAAACATTTTTAAGAGTTTATCGCGCGAATATAATAAAAATCAAAATTCATCGTTTGCAGGTAAAATCGTTGATTAAAAATTGTAATGTACGCAATTTCAAAGTTAAATTCAAGACTTTAAATTGATATCAGGTAATTACAAACACCAGATATGTAAATTTTCTATATTTATCACAATTATTTCATATTTCTCACTGCTTTACATTTTAGCTTAATTTGCTGTTAAAATAACTTAAGGATAGCTTGCGTTAATTAGATAAGATGCTTTATTTCTCAATTAAAAAGTATAGTTGAATATACAATAATTGTAGAAAAAGTCAAGAAAAGCACTTCAAGTAAAAAAACAAGAGCACATAGTTAATTCATTGTGCATTCTAAGTGACTTATAATAATTAACCCGTAAAACTGTTTATGCTATAAAAAAGTTATAAATACTATAACACGTTTTGTCAAGTAATAATTTCTTTAATCGTTTAAATGTAATATTTCACATTTTAGATATGCGACACTGATTTTGGATGTTCTTCCAAATTCCGTTTTCTAAATAAAATATCTAGCACGGATAATTTCAAAAATTGTAACAAAATGTTTCGGCGAATAAGTATTCATTACCAAATTTACTCTGACGCTAATTTTATAGGAACAAGTTATATAACGCAACCAACGAAGCCATGAATTAAAAATGACAAATCCAATCATGTAGCATCAATTTGCTAACAATAACAATTCGTTGAAGATTACATAAGCTACAACAGCCTTTTAGCCCAGTAAGGTTTTCTTATAAACTTAAAATTAATTTTATCGAGCAGGAGTAAGCAGTACTGAAGTCGCATTAGCGGAATGCGTGATCTTTCTTGGTCGCTGTTAACAATTCAAATTATGGTATTGAATATTGCGAGCGTCGTTCTCGTAAAACTGGAATTTGTTTCAATAGATACGTACTGTTAGTACCTTTGCATCAAACAAGTTCACATTAACGTTTTGGCAACACTTCTTGTTGATACGCAACTGAATTGGTAGTTATTCAAGGTGATAGCAAAGAAACCAGTGTGGCTATTACGTAACGCATTAATCGTTTTCTTGCAAACCAAGACGTTAAACATGCTCAAATTTTGCGAAAACCAAATGCGTTTAGAGAACAAACTCTAAAAAAGTGTAGGAGTATGAATTGTATACATTATTTAAAAAAGGGTGCGAATCTGTTCGCAATGACGCTCGTAGACGAAGTTCAGATTCAGCGCCGTCATATTTCCATCTGCTTAATCGTTGAAGTAAAATTTAAGAAGCAGACTTTTCAGTCGGAAGATGACGTTAATACATCTGTGTTACAATTATTCAGACGTTAAAGGAAACTTTTCCATTTTGCTGGTAATAACCCACAGTCGCAACGGTTGCGAAAATGCTTTGACGTAATTGGAGATTTTCAGAATTTTTCTTTTTATCTATCTAAAACAGTTATTTGAATTACTAGCCCAGAAAATGAACTTTCGAAAGTACAAGTGAACGAGAACTTGCAAAGAGTTTTCTGGATGTATTATACACAAAATCTTTTAACGATGTGAATATACGAGGGGGAGGTCAATAAATTCACGGAATGGAGGGGAAGGAGGGTGAAAAAGTACATTGCGCTAGTTATCGTTGGTACTAATACACTTTTTAGTTCTTGCGGTCAACTTATTTATTTATACCGTTATTAAAAAAAATGTTTTATCTTTTCCATCAAAATTTACCGAAATTGCAAGTTTGACCTCATCGTCGCTCGTAAATTTCTCCCCACGAAGCTCCTTTTTGAGGTAAGAGAACAAATAATAGTCCGAGGGTGCCAAGTCTGGACTGTAGGGTGAGTGATTTAACATTTGAAAGCCACAATCTTGAAGTGCAGCCATCGCAACATGACTCCGATGCACTGGCGCGTTGTTGTGCAAAAGCAGTACCTCTTTTGTTAATTTTTCCCGTCTTTTCGCCTTTACAGCACCTCTCACCTGCTTCAGTAAATCAACATAGTAGGCCCCCGTTATTGAAACATCTTTATCTTAGTAATTAATGAGCAAGGCACCCCCTGTATCCCAAAAAACACTTGCAATTATTTTTCCGGCCGATCGTTACACTTTGAACCTTTTGGGGGTTGTGTGTCCGTTTTATGCCACTGAATAGATTCCTGCTTAGATTCAGGTTCAAAATGATAAATCCAAGTTTGATCTCCCCTTCGGCTCCAAATTTCATCTTTATCGTCTCGGCAGAGGTTTAAAAGCTCGCGTGCACACTCAACACGATGTTGTTTTTGCAGTGGTGTGAAAATTCTGGATACCCATCTTGCACTAACGTTTGACATACCAAGATGGAAATGGAAAATATTTAAAATAGTTGTAGGAGATACTCCACCATTTATGCAAATTATTTCTTCTTTAAACGAGCATCTTCAGATAGAAGCTTTTCGACTTTTTCCACAATGTCTGCGGAGGTGGCTTCAATTGGCCGACCTGGTCGGGGTTTGCCTTCAATCGACTTCATGCCTTGTTTAAAAAAGTTATAGCGCTTATAAATCATAGTTTTGCCAGAATAAGGGTTCCCGTAAACCAACGACATCTCATTCAAACTGGTTTGGGATGGTTTTAGTTGTTTTGTTAGAAATTCTATAACTGCACGAAATTCGATTTTTCCATTTTCGGTATTTTTTATCCACCTTTGGTTGTTTGACCAATAATGACTCTGAGTTAGTAACACAATCATAATGAACCTCTTCAAGTACACTAATAGGACGTCGCTTCAGTTTTCCCCTCTCCCGTTAACCTCTAAATTCCATGAATTTATTGACTTCTCTCGTATTTTCTTATTTAAATAATTCAATATTTGGTATATATAGTCACAAGTGTGTTAGGCCTATCTCAATTTCCGAAGTCTGACGCAAACTACGCGATAAACTTATTGTCAAACGTTGTACACGCCAGGTGGAGGCTACTAAACTTCTTCATGGCCTGCAGTTTGGTTTCAGACAGGAAAGACCCACTATTCAAGCAGTTGAACATCTGACTGGCAAGATTCGGATGACTAATTGTAACAATTTTCACACACTTGATCTTTCTAATGCGTTTAACATGGCCTGACCTTCATCTACTATTACAAATTCTTACAACCTGGAGTTAGCACCTAAGATATATTTGTGGAGGGAAATTTTCATAAAACAAAGTTGCATAAGGGTTGTCCGCAGCGCTCCAGCTTAGGTCTAGCCCTCTGAAACATGTTTATGACTAGTTCCGTTCTATTTACAAATGCTTAGCTGCTTATTTTAGTGTTTTCCATCCTTATACCTATGTTCATGCCAATGCGGACGACCAAGATATCGTAATCACAGACTCCTTCTTAGTCGATCTAGAGAGACGCAGTCTAAAGGACAAAAAATGACAAGCTTACGTACTTGTTTGAAAAGGCAGAAGTGCTGTAGCTTTCTGGACATATAATCTTAACTCAGTTAGGAAGAGAACCACGAACTACGCTGATGAAGTTCTAACGCTGAACATACCGGTCACAATTTAGGCATCGCCTTGGAAACTAATCTCAACTTGTTGGCCCATATAGAAGAATTTAGGAGCAAAGTTATCAAGTTCACCAACCAGCTAGTGCGCAACGAATGCGACATGCTAGAAATTCTGGAATTAATGGCCAATTTAGCCTATAATTCTTTACAGCGCGGAGCACAACGATCACAACTAGTAAGAAGTGCATCGTCTCTACAGCGCAGATTCGTTCTACTAATCACAAAAGCACATCATATCTCCCTCACATTGGGGTTTCTGTTGGTTCTACAAATTCCACTTCATCCCCAAGAAGTATGTTTGAGTTATATTTTAACCTTAGGCGGTCCAGCTTCAATACAACTAAATCTTCCATTGTCGCCACAGTTTTTCGTGGCAGAGAGGACGCATATGGACAATTTTCAAGTTAACCCTTTAACAGATCTTAGCACCTCAAACTCTTTGATACTGTAAGATTTCACTTTTAAATGGTTTTAGACCATGTTTGCCACAATGTTTTTCAGAAAATAAATTATTGACATAAAAATTTCATCCCTAAGATGAATTCGTAGATTCTTGGTAACCCTAATAAATCTTCACGAAATAAAACTTGATGCGATAGGATCAGACACTGCATGTTATGAATTCCTCCGATATTTTGTGATACCCAAAAATTTGACTTCGTTACATATTCTTCACAACATAATCAGAAATGAGAATATTTGTTGATGAAGATTCAGTAAATTAATATTAATTAGGGAACTTCCAAACATAGACGACTTTATTTGCAAGCACAGTGTTAGATGTGCCTTTATCGTAATGGGAGGTTGTTTGATTTAATTATTTGATCAGCTAGACTTTGCGCAATAGCACTCGCTACTGATTTTGTCCATGATCATGCAGATCAGCTGAGAAGGTCCCATTTCAATATTCTTTTTGTTGCCAAACGGCAATGCAAGCCATTTGAACTCTCGGCCTAGTTTTCTTGGGACAATCACCGATCATAGTACATATATGTTGGTTGTCTAACTTAAAAGGCGAAGTGGAGGGGACGCCTCGCAAATTTTCTGGTCAAGTACATAGGGTAACAAGCAGCTGATATCTATACCTACGTTAAATCTGATCGAACAGCTTTTCGCTAACAGCTAATTAAGAACATATACGCTATTTGACAAACTGATTGGTCCGGAGGTAGTACGAGTATGACAAGATGTTTATATTATATTCAAGTTCGTATGCCAAAGAAGCCTATTGGCTTGAACAGGAAAGATTTGTGGTTGCTACTTGGACACGGGCCTTTTAACTCTTGCTATCTGCGTTTCAAACTTAGAGAGGTGTTTCCGATCTGCCATATGCTACTTGCCCAGATAACGTCTACCATATTTTACCATATACGTATGCAAATTAGCGGTTAGGAGTTCTCCACGCTCAGTGTTAGTGAAAGCAATTATAGTCTTAGGTTGTGCTTGGTTGGAAGTCAACTGCCTTGGGCTTCTTTTGGTAGTGTGTGCCATTAATACTTTTCCCGATAGTGCAATGTTTAGGTATCTGTAAGACCTTCTGGTGAACTGATTGCTTATCTAATCGGTCCGCAACTTAGTGAAACAATGTTTTTGCTTTGACAATATTAGTTCTAGTGACCTGTGTAGTTCTTGATCGTCACTTTCTTCAGATTCACTTTACTTCCATCCTAGTATTATATTCTAGTTTATTTACCCACTGCGATATGTTTTATTACATTTTGTTTAACTGAAGGCTGTTTCAAAAGCCGCGACTAAATGTTTTGTTTAAATAAAACACGTAAATTCTAAGATTTGTGCTTTTTTTTTATTTTGATAAAAAGTTTGGTTGATAAAAATTATATGTGAAAGATGATATTAGCCAAATGTCCGCAACGAGCTCGTCTACAGGACTCTATAGGAACATCAAAATTGTCGATGACTTTCTCATACATTA
Organism: Phrixothrix hirtus; assembly: GCA_024586415.1. NCBI lineage: Eukaryota > Metazoa > Arthropoda > Insecta > Coleoptera > Phengodidae > Phrixothrix > Phrixothrix hirtus. Next base: position 208 of record JAHWXV010761899.1, on the reverse strand, counting down.
TGGTTCACAGTTCACTAATTTCAGGACAAACGTTGTTTTTTAGCTGTACAATTCTTGTTGGCTTATCCACACAGACTTTGCTTTTCAAATAATAACCCGAAAGAATATTATCTAATGGGGTTAAATCATACGATCTGGGTGGCCAGTTAATGTCACCATTACATGAAACGACTTGACGTGAAAACTAAGATCTCATTAGCTTAACATT
>JAHWXV010761801.1:0-11187 GCA_024586415.1 Phrixothrix hirtus | reverse complement strand
TAAGGAAAACAAAATATTAAAATTTTGAAATATCTTTTCGTCTTTTAATATAACACTAGAATTTATGGCCTTTATTCCTGAAGAAATCCAAAGATCAACTACAACGTTGCGCAAATTTAATATTACGACTAGTTCGTTCGCCCATAGAATTATTCGAAACATGCAGCCATATTGAAATAGTAATTGCGCTACATTAAAATCTGAAGAAGAGTCCCTCTTACTGCCTCGCTCTTTAGTGTCTACTATACGACTGTAGACTTTTTAGATAGTCCCAGACATAGTGATCAAGTGGAATAAAATCAGATGATCTTAGGAGTGATGTTAATCGCCCTTCTCTTACAATCCATTTTATGGACAACTAGTACTTAAATTGCTGTATATTTAACGCAAAGGTCTCAAAAGATAATTTCCAATTATTCCGCATCAAATATTGACGGAAAATTAGTATTTAAATTACAGCACGTAGGTTTTCATCACTTGCGTGGAAATTGTGTAAACTGAAAATACTGTTCCTAGTGAAATATGCTTCTATTGTAAAAATAATCTTTAAAGTCCAGATCGTGAGTGCATTGTTGCACAACAAATTGATAAAATTAAAGACGCTGATGGTTGTCAAATAGTTCTACAATAGAAGGGTTTGAACTGTCCCGCATGAAACATGTGCACTGAGCATTGTGTAACCCTAGCAATTAAAATTAAAATTTTTGAACAAAACAATGAAACTAAAATAAATATTTTTTGATTTAACGCGAGTAATCACTCGCGAATTTAATTGTTAATCTTTGGTATGTATCTTCAAATATAATTGGTTTTTTAACTTATCTTTGTTGCGTCGAATTATAGATTACCCCAAGGCGGTGTTGTATAAATTATTATACCTCGCCTTCGTGGTTGAATTTTTTCTCTTTGTTCCGTCGTTTAAGCTGAATTTGACTTTGGTATAATCATCGAATAGAAATCTCGATTGCGACCACACTTTGCCTAAACAGATATGTTCACGACACAATTTGTGTCGGGCTTTCTAATTAAGCACTTCACAGCTTGATACTGTGGACTCTATTTCTTTTTATTCTTCACAATGCGAATAGGTGTTGTTCTTCTGCTGTGCATGATTTTTATAATTTTTATCCACCCATTTTCGTTAATCTTTTAAATTTACCCAATCATTTTAAATTTCGAGTTCGTCTATACAATTTTCTCACAAATATTTGAACTAGGAATGCACGGGAAATTTCTCAGTTGAAAGTATTAAGTATTTAAATATTACATACTAGCATATTTTACTATTACATCAATCATATTGGCAGATTTTCTAAAACTTATATTTAACTAAAATTCCTGGTATTATTGAGACAGTCACTTTTCCATCTACCTTTTCTTTTAAATACGTTTTTCTAGGATTTAGAAAAATTTGCCAAATTGCTACGTTCTTAAATTTTACCTAACTTCGGAGTTCTAAAATAATTATTTGCATTTTTATACGTATCACTAATGTCAAATTTCATTTGTCTGAAATAATTTAACGTTTTTTTAAATATTAGGCATGTTGGTGCGAATTAATTAAATTGTAATTGATGACACCGACATCACTTTCTTTTGTAGTAATTGTTAATTTTCTAAGGGCGTTTTGTTTAAACATGTTTTGAAACAATTAAGAATATAGATTTGTGATTATTATTCTTCAACACTATTCGCTATTTTTTCTACTGCACTTCATCTTAGTTTTCTTTTAAATTGGGGCATTCATTAAAAAAGTTTCAATTTGCCAATTTGTTGAGTGTATTGGGAAGCATTTTGAACTGACTTGCAGAAGCACAGTTAAAATTTTGCAACCGAGTGGCGCGTAGCTTCACGTAATCTGTCAAAATGATTGCATCAGTAATGCTGAAAAAATAATACTGCCACGAAAGTATTTCCCGGAATAACGAGAAAACACCGTTTTGCGACAAGTTCTTTCGGAGGGAGCGAGGCGTAAGCCCAAACGATACTATCGAGGTCTTTGCAATCACACTCACGCCTATAGACAATCATACTCTAAATTTGGTACTAACGGGATGGTTGGTGTCATATTAGCTTTTCAGCGGAGCAGTGAGTCAAATTGATGACCCAGTGGCACTGCTTCGTCTTTGAGGGACGCTGGTTGTATGGGGAAGGGGCCTTCTTGATGCTTCACAGGAGGCCGAAGTGGTACTGCTCACGTAGCTTTCTGTAGAAATGGACTACCGCATATTATAACAAGATCTGAAGTATGTGGCATAGGTGTATATACGTCGACGTATATGTGCAAATCCGTAGCTCGATGAAAAAGCTCAGGATGCGAGAATTACTCATATTTGCATGTACCCATCGCTTTACGTCCATTCATGTAGTGCTATCGGGACCTTTGGCAGTAACATATAGACATGGTGTATCTATGGCAAACTAACTTAAGCGAATCATGATAGAGTGAGTGGTGGCTTGCCTAATAAAAGAGAGCAATCTCTGCGAATTGTAGCTTTCTATAGAGGGGGATATCTTCTATGGCTCTAAAGGAAAGGTGAAGCATATCTATTGCCCTAGCTTTGCCGTGACCCATACGGTGCTATATGAATCTGTGGAATTCTAAAGAGATGGCTTCCGCACATGTTTATGCAAAAAGTGGTACTTTGTCGATTAACCACAATCCCCTTGCCGTGTGCTAAGTCTCACTAGCTAGGTGATGAGTGCTGACAAGGAGCTCTAAATTGATGAATTTTTGTCCGTGGGTACCCGCGGTTCTTCAGAGATAGGCCGACTTCTGCCTTCTGCTTGTCACAAAAAATTAATCTCGATATGCTACATTTTGGTTAATAACTAGTCGGAAAAATACAGTGACATGTCATAATTTAAAATCGTTTTAAGCCTAAGGACGCTTGTCGTATCACTTTCAAGGCGATGGCTTTGCTACCGGAAGTTCGCGGGAGGGGTGTATTCTTCTATAACTAAAATTTATTTGTCACAGATTGCCTTGAAAGGAAACTAGGTTATATGAAATCGTCTTGATTGATAAAGAGAGGGCGCCACCAGGCTTGATTTTTTACTGAACTTGCAGGAAACCTAGAAATTCTACAAAACCAGTGATGGATTACAGTTATATAGGAATTACTAGACAAAAATCGAAATTGGTTGGCTAAATTCTGGAATTATTAGCTTAATGAGAACTGATATAAGACGAAGTCGTTCGTACTACTAACTACGCTACTAGAGTGCACCTTTAGGCTGCACTATTGACCACGGCCTCTAAATAAACTAGTTCATCAGAAGTCGTCGGTACAATATAAAGTACAATGCATTTACCTTAATAAATATCTGAAATAATATCTCTAATGTACTCTGTTGAAATATATAGATCATGGATTCAACAACCAAGCATAATGAAATAAAGTCAAAGTTAAAAACAATTGACTAGGTATATTGAAAGCAATTAAAATCAAAATCTGATAAGTTAGTTTTTCGTACACAATTCGTAATTAAATAATTGGCATAACTAGTATATACGTTTATCAATTTAGTTTAATAATCTGATCAAACAATGATTAAACATAGATATGTACTTAAGTAAGTGAAAGTGAGCCCACTATTAGTGACACTAACTGATTCAAATTGCACTGTTCCTGTATCTACCTAACAGTAACAAACTGTTTAAAAAAACCATAAAGGAGTGCATTTACGTGCCTTGTTTGGCACGATTAAGAAGCAATACTTTACCCAAATAAATAATTTAACAACGCAAAGATTCTAGTTTCAGCTGAAACCTCCCGTGTTCATAAGCTTTATTATACCTATATTACATAGAAACAAGCGCATTTAGTATATAAATTAAATATTAAATATTTTTCTTTCATCCCCTGTAATCCTAAAATTAGTTTAATTGATCGAAATGTTTAAGTTTAAAAACAAATGAATTTGAGATTACATTAAATATACAGGGTGATTTTAAAATCCACCGACAAACTTTAACACATTTTTAACAAGATAATCACATAAAATAGAACACTTGTTTGGAAAAAATTAAAAATATCGACTTTTGCGAATACGTCTAGATAGGTCATTGATATCAATGACCTACAGCTTTATTCGTTTGTAGACAAAAATTTAACATTTAATTTTAAACACGTTTAATTACACTAAAAACCATATCCCGATTGTTGTAAGAAACATAATTTTATATTCTTTGCAACATTTTAATTTTTAATATTTATAAAAGCTTCTAAATCATTTTTCATTGTTATAAGATATTCTTTTATTATTATGTGTATGATTTTAAATTACACTGAATGTACATCTTATAAATATAAAATCTAAGCAGTTGAACTACATTTGCTCAGTGTATTACATTTCAGAACCAACGCATATTTTCCTTCCTTTCTCAACCTTCAATTTGAGATAAGATTAATATAATGAGAACTGAAGCACTTACCTTTTTACATGAGGTGTTCAAAATGCTCTCCTCCACTGGCAATACACGCTTGTGCTCTACGTTATGTTTGGAAGAACATTTCAAGAGAATTACGAGTTGTTCCTGCAGCTTTACGTATTCGTTCCGTTAATCGTTCTGGGTTATTTATAGGCACTACATAAATTAATTGTTTCATATGATTTAAATCCGGAGATTGCGGTGGCCATTGTACAGGAACGTTCCTGTCGATCCATCTATCGTATATAGTAGTATGTGATGGTGCACTGTTGTGCAAAACTGCCTGCGATTAAGGTAACTAATGGTAAATCGTTGTAAACTTTGTTTTCCAGCAGTTGCACTTAAGATTACCATCTTAATCGGGGAGGTAATATATATGGTCCGATTAAACGGTTACCTAAGACACCCGCAAAGAAATTTACAGAAAAACGCGGCTGGTGACGACTTTCCCTAATTGCATATGGATTTACGTGTGTATTTCGGGAATTCATAATACCGTCTCGCCTCATCGCAAGTTATTAGTCCATTGAGAAAATTTGCCACAGTTTTAATTTTTTGCAGCAACCACTGACACAATACAATTCTACGTAGAGCATCCATGGGCTGTAAGGATTGCTTCTCAAAACCACGTGCTGTGATAACTTGAACTACAATCCTAGTCTTCCTGTATTCACACCAGGATTTTTAGTCGTGTTGTCTAAAATTAATGGTTCAAGATCTAAATGCTCGACCTTGAACATTAAACTGACCCACTATCACGCAATCTTTACACAATTCGCACCGCTGCGCTGATTAGCATAATGCTGAGCATATAAACGATGGGCTGCTACAATATTCCCATCCGCTTCAACGTAAAGTAAAACAATGTCTGTCATTTCGATATTAGTTAATCTAGCCATTATCTCATAAACACAATGTTCAACTTAAAACACTTCGGTAACGAGAAATATTGATTCTAATTGCGTTTCAAAAAACTCAAAAGATCCTGATAATTTAACATTCTACGTTTGTAAACGAACGCGACACACTATAAATGAAATTAATATTTCCCATTTATTTACATATATGTATGTAAAATGTAAAATGTATGTAAAATGGCTCAATAACTGCGTCCTATGTTTCTAGTTTATTCGTTTAAAGCGACGCAGTCAGCTGTTCGGCTACTTTAGGGATCCTCAAACAACTCCTTAAGTTATTTTAATGGCGTTTTTCGTGGAAACGGCAGGGATGATTTTTTAAAAAGTATGTTTTTCTCTGGATAAGAACTGCCGCCACACGTATGGTCCAAGCTTGTTCGTATATTTTAAAACGATCCTGTATAGATCGCAGATTTTGCTGGAAATAACATTATTATCAGTAAAATCGAGAAAATCTTGAGATTTCGGATAATTTGAGTCATATACTTGAGATTTGACTTTGAAATTTTGCTTTATGCGTGAGGCATTTTTGATGAGTTCCGTAAAATCTAAACAGAAATATTTTGTTAAGATAGCGATCAAAACAATTTTCCAAATAATTCCAGTTGTGATAACGCCTAGAAACAAAACAGTTTAGCAAATAATCAAACCTCTGCATAATAATTAAGCATGATTTCAGATATAATCATGTCTGAACACATTTGCATGGGTAACTCAATGATACATTTTCCGTTTTTGAACTCTAAACCTATTGTTCAATTTAGCTAATTAAAATAACATATCAAAACAATTATTACATCCTGTGCACCAACTTCAAACATTAAATAAACACGAAAATATTGCAGGAATACAAACATTTTTATTTTTATTTGAGTGCCAACTCACGCTAGTATAACTAAATATACTAGTCATTCTTCCTTCTATATTCGAATTCTAAATACATCCGTGTACCTCTTAATTATAGATTGAGTTTTATAAAATTTAGTCCAAAAAGTTACTAAATAGTAAGATTTAGATTTTCAGAATTTCATTGAGTATTAAACAGGATACATTATTTGTTAATAAAACTTATTAATATTTGTTTATAATGAGTCAAGGAATGATAATAAAAATCAAGTTTAATAATGATTTCGGTAACTGCCTGATACTCTTCACGACTTGGAGTTGTAGGAAATGCACCCGCGCAACATTTTTTTATTCAGCGTGTTTAATTAATATTTAAGAGCAAACTAAATATGAAAAATTGTCCAGGAATGCCGATTTTTGTGGCAAGAGAGCACTGCCTCAGAAGGCGCCATGGTAAATCGAATCTGCTCTTCTCTAGACGAATAAATCCGTCTTTTATAAACAGCATAAGGTATCAAATGATACCTCGTTATGAAGGTCGTTCGAAACTCGATTCACCTCTACTTTTTTTAAAAGTACGATGGTAGTTTTTGAGATAACCTTGTTTTGGGTAAATAGGGCTAACCTTTTTTATTCATTAAAATTTGCTGCTTTTATTTTTAAACAAAAAGGTTAGACTGACATTGACAAAAACACATAAGTATTTAGACAATTTACAATTTCACCTTGTTTTACAAAAAAGTTAAACTAAATTTTTAAGATTTCTTTGAATTATATCCAAAAATAGAAATAAATAATAAATTTAATTGTGGAATAAGTATCCATCAACTGCTCTCTGTAAACGTCAGTCTGCATTATCTGTTTAAAAAATAACTTCACTCGTTTAGAAGCGTGTGAAAATAGCAAAATTTTAAGGAATTAGAAAGGCTAATCCTATTTACACAAAATGAGAGACATCTTGAACATAATCTATCATATTTAAAAATTAGATCGACCTTTCCAAGCTATCGCGTCTTGATACAATATATTTAGAAAATATGAAGTTGTGCCTCTAGATGGGAGGACGTTGAATTTTCGATCAAGCCTTATAGGTCAAAAAACAATGCATCTCGGCAGTTTTTCAAATGTTTATTTACTCCTGCATAATTTATTATCCCACATTATTTTAGCGTCATGGAAACCAACCCGTCACTGCAGTGGGGTAACTTTATAAAGTAACATCCTAAACATGGATCCTGAACTGTTACAAGGGAGCGTCAGTTGAAAAAGTATTTGCTTAGAAATAAAATAAAGAGCTCTCTACCTTTAGACAAAATTTCGTACGTAATTTAGGTTTGACTTATTTAGTTCATATCTGTGGCATAGCCATAAAAAATAGGTTAAATGTAAAGATTTTACAAGACACAACATTTGAACTCACTAGTAAATATAAATTTATACAAGCCGAGATGTATTTGGTGCTCAATATTAAAACTCAATATGAAATGAAAACGAAAAACAATACATAGTAGAAGCGTACTTTAGGTTCTGTGTGTGGCACAGCACAAATTGAAGCCAAGCAGACAAATGCTTTCTGGAAGCTTTATTAAGTATAATTGCAGCAATCTGAATTACTTTCCTTTTTTAACTTATTATTTTGAGATTACTTTCAAAGAGACTTTATAGAACGATAACGTTGTTGTAAATGATTCCGTGAAAATAAGTCACTATTCTTGCAAATGAGCAAATGTTGGATTATAATTAAAACTGAACGAATTTTTAAAATAGACAAATTGCTTTAACACATAAGAAACAGAATTTGAAATATTTAAAATTAGTGTAAAATTTCTAAAATATGAGCTACTATTTTTATATATTTAACCTAAACTAATATTGAACAATGTTGAATTATGAAATAATTAAAATGTAAAGCTGTAGTTACATTGAACATGACTTTCTGGAAACTAATTGTTCTAATAACAATATTTAACAAATAAACAGTTTTCAGCATTATCGTTGAATGTACTAATTATCGATATAAACTAACAAAATTCATTGGAAGTCTAAGACCTTAGGAAATAATATCTCAGTTCAGTTTAAATTTCAAGAAAAATGGATAAGAACCTCTTTCTAAATAAAAAAACTTATTTAAAGCTTGAATGTCGAAATAAATGAATTACGAGGGTCGGCTGATGAATGATGCACACGCTCGATTTTCTCAAGAACACAGTGAAATGTTTAGAAAACACAGGGAATTGGTAGTACAATTTATTTGTTACAGAATAGACGCATTTTTTTCCACTGAAAATAAGTCTTTTCATTTCATGGCTATGAATTTCTCCGGTCGATTATAACGAGACAAAGACGTTTTGCGACCCTAAAAGGTGCAGGTGGCGTTATTCCCTGAATTTGTGATATTGCCCTGCAAGCACGCAGAGGGGGAGGGGGTGTTCAATGTTGGCTATGAGGATAGATAGCTAAGTTCAAGAACGTCGTTATAGTAATAAGAGGGCGCCATATCGTTAGAGTCGTTAGGCTTACAGGGAGGAAACACCATAACGAAGAATCCAGTTTCCTATAACCATATTGCGACGAAACTGTGGTGTACTTACTAGATGGATGATGACTCGTACGCCATTGGGGGCATCCTTTGATCAGGTCAATCGTAGACTCACAATTTGTATACTTACTCTACTTATTTCTAGAGGTTTGCTGGAAGAAAAGATTTGTTACTTATAATTAAGAAATAATAAAATCTGAATTCAATCAATCGCTATAATGAATAATTAGTCGCATTAAAAAAATACAATTACTACAGAGAAATCAATTTAGTTAAAAAAAGAAAAGTAATTTAAGCATTCTTTGATTAATAACTAGATTCAGGGACCCCTAGGTTACTATATTTTATATTTAATCTAAACTGAATATTAACTCAGTCTAAAAACTATGACCGTTACTTACTAAAAATTAAAATGATTAAAGTTTCGAAACAATATGTACATAAATATTTCAATGTCTATTCTTAACTTGACTGATATGCCATTCCAGCAGAATGTTTTAAGAAAAGAGGGTCATTGTAGAATCCGAGATAAGTAGTAAAATTTTGCGGACTGCGTGGTGGTGAATTTATATCAAAAGAACGTCACTTACTTGAAATACGCGGACGGAAGTTTCCAAATAAAAGGGAGAGAGAGAAAGAGAGAGAGAAGCCAACTCTTCTAGTTCTAGATGTTTTCGTACTTTGCTATTTCCTAACTATTTCCTAGGGCACGAACGTGATAAGATGATGATTGACCCCAAATACGATCTGCCTTAAGGCGTTAAATGTTGAATTTCCACAAATTCATTCACTTAAAAGACAAAGTTAGGTAACTCCTTTGTCTTATAATTAATGTTTCTACTTTTACCGAAGCGCGAACCATTATTTAGGTATTCGTGCACTTACTTGTACCAGAAAGCGAAAGCGCTGATTCCTCCTCTTACAGTGTCTAGCTTCCACTGAGTTCAGAAACATTTCTTTTGGAAGGGGAGAAATAGCTATTTTTAGAAGGTTATGCATGTTTACAGACTTGATAACTTTTATCGAAGCTTCGTTACTTTGTATTCTGTGGTAGTTGTAATTAATTTTGATTTTAAACAACAAAGAAATTAAATCGTTATTTTGAATTAATCATAGTTTTGAACATTTAATTTTTATGTTATTATTATTACAATATCTCCGAGGTATTTTCTAATATGCTCGCAATTCTAAGAACACATTCTGATATACAGGGTGTCAAAATAATTTATTATTATGTTTGTCCAAAATTTAAGACGGCTTACACAATTAATCCAGCACTTGCTTCACTTCATTGTCCGTGGTGAAATGATTACCCTAGCGTTGTAGTGCAATCTGTGACTACAAAAACACCCGACGATTCCACACAGCACGAAACTTTCAGGATAAATGGAACTCATCGCGACAATGAAAAAGCGCCGAGATTGCCTGAGTGGAACCCGTTACGAAAACGAGAAGAGCGCCACTTCCGGTGCAAATTCATAATTTTTAGAGAACAAAACCACCGTCAAGTTGCAGGGTGTGTGAGCTGTTGAATATTTAGAACCTTCGAACAAATGAAAAACTGGGTTGCTACTTCTTAAGCTGTTGCAAATATCGAGCAAACTTTTTTTTAATTCATGGAATTGCATGTAATACTTTGAAAACCAGACATTTTGAAAAAAAATCTTGCGAAATGTGAAACAATAAAATTATAAAGGCTAATCTGAGACAGTTAGCGAGCAAATACGAATATAGTGTGATTGAGGTGAAAAATAAATTCGAGACCGCGTTCAGCTTTCCATTGCGAACGAAAATAACAAGAATCGAAAAAGAGTGGTTCATATCCTTTCAAGAAAGATAAATCGTTTGCCTTTGACTGATGGAAGCTCTGGCTACTTCTAGATTAATTCGTGAAATGCTTGGTTCCGATATCCGGAACAGATATATAAGTGAAGGTAGCTAACGCCTGTAGCTGAATATCGTAATGCTGCTAGTAGCCTCACACGAGCTGGATTAATTACATGATCGTGAGAACTTGATTAGCAAATATTCAAGGTCTTCTCAGCTCATTCGCGTGAAATTTTGAAATAAAGCTTCATCGTTAGCCATCAATGTATTGAAAAAGTTTCAATTTTCTTTAGCACCGACAAAGTTCTCTTCTCCACCAACTTACCTTTTTTCTCCTTTTTTACTATTCACAACTATTACTAAATATGTAGCCGCTGCGCGGCGACCGTTGGTAAAGACTACAACAAACTGAAGTTGCCTGTATGTAATTGGTTAAGATGCATGCTACAAGCATAGACGATAAAGTGCATGTGATACTAGACGTCAGGAGTCGCATGCGATATAGATAACATGAAGTATGCGATGTTTGGTGGTCGCGACTTTTATTGATGTTTTATCAATTAATTTTTGGTTAGTCAAGCGGTACTGTTTATTTATAAATTCAATTTAAGGGGTCAACGACC
>JAHWXV010761779.1:0-15660 GCA_024586415.1 Phrixothrix hirtus | reverse complement strand
CTTAGTCACCACACTCATAGATGGCGCGCGAGTAACGACGCGGGGAAAATTCAAATTTGAATCTGCCGCCGCCGCCATTTTGGAACTAGATTTAGGTTGGCAACAGATTCGACGCCATTTTGGAACTAGAGTTAGGTTGGCCCCCTTTCTGCATCTAAGACTTGGGCACACTTCAACATCTGGAGCTACGCCCTCAGACAACTCGGCGGCCATCTTGGGGCCCACTTCCGGTCTGGGGCAAAGCACCAGGTGTTAGAGTGACCCCATCCTATGGCGCCCATCTTGAGCCCCATTCTCTGTCAGACATCTTGTCATGTGACTTAAGCTCCTACACGTGGCTGAGCCTGCACCTGAAACCCAGTTGCCCTACCCACTTGCGGTCTAGAACTCCTGTTGTATTACTACTTGTATTATTAATTGCAAAAGAGGATGCCGCTTATTTCATACAATTAATTTGAGTTTCTTTTCATTATTTCTGAACTGAAAACTTTATTGAAAAAATAAAATGAAATAGTCGATTGAAATACTTTTTTACCTTGTGTAAAAATTTGTAAAAAATTGAATAATAAATTACAAGATTTTCAACTGTGTGCACGTAATTTGAAATTATCTATTACTCAATTTTGGAAATACTAAAAAGCAAAATAAATACATAAAAAGATCTCATTTTGTCTAGGCCGATAATTTAGATTTAAAAATCTGGTGTGAAACAACACACGACTTTCTCTTGCAAATAGTGCTCACAAACAATTAAATTAAATTATTTACGTTTATTTTGGAAACGATAATTGTAGCAAGCACCCATTCAAGTTTTTGGACAGGCGAAATGCTGCTTAACTTCGGAAATTTTCTCTGATAACATACTTCAACGGATTTTTTTCAGAAAAACTGCTATATGAACATAAAGTAGAATTAAATAGCTAATGACCGTAGCATTTTAAAGCACATGTTAAATCTGTTTTCGAGAAAATCGTAAGAATAAAGTGGCACTTCTGGCCATTAGATTTTAACTAAATTCTTGAAGTCTCATACGCAGATGGTAACAAACTTAAATATAGAATTTAAAAAAAAACGTTACAGCCAATTTCGAGAAAATCTCGAAAAACCGAAAAATGACAAGAGTAAAGTGGCACTTCCGGCCATTGGATTTTAAATAAATTCTTAACGTCTCATATGAAGAAGTTAAATTAATATAAAATTTAAAAAAGAAATTATTAGAGCCGATTTCGAGAAAATCTCGAAAGATAAAAAAATTACAAGAGTAAAGTGGCACTTTCGGTTATTGGATTCTAATAACATTGTTGCAGTTACATGCGAGGATGGATACAAACTCAAATATATAATTTTGTTCATCTGCGATTTTTCGTTTTTGAGATATTCTGTTCACACACGCACACGCGCACACACACACGCGCTCCCGCGTTCGCACACGCACACGCGCACGCACACGCGCACGCGCTCCCGCACCCGCACCCACACCCGTAACCGCATCCGCAACCGCACGCAATTACCGCCCGGTCTCAATTCATAGAAAAGTTTGCAGATTATTTGAGGCCATTACTTTTACAAAAGTATTTGCTATTTTAATAACGTATTATCACCCGAACAATGGTTACTTTCACAATTACAAATTCATTCGCATACATTAATTATATTTTAGGCTCCATGGCGGAGTTTTAAGGTGCATTCGGTATACACGGATATTGGTAAAGTCAACCATTTTATTTTGGTGGAAAAATTATCTGCTTATGGCATTTCAGGATTAAAATAAAATGGTTCGAAAGTTATATTTTTGATGAAACTCAACAAGTTAAAATTAATTCTCTTCGCTCGTGTATAGTAAAATCACCTTCAGGTGTACAGTAAGGATCAATTTTAAGCCCTTTGCTGTATTTACAAATTGTTTCGGCAATAATCTTGATAACAAAAACGCTTGTTTGTTTACAATTTGAAAATTTATAGAACTATTGTTACACACAATGATATAATACCATTAGAAGACAATCTTTGCGAATGGTGCGTACTAATCAACATATTACTAAACGTAAATAAATACCAGGTTACTAATTTTAGCAGAAAATGCTCTCCACTGTTCCATATTATACTCTTAATAATACTCCTGTTTTTATTAAACATGTAATCAAGGATGTAGCTATGTATCTAGACAGTAAATCATCTCTTTCTCATCACTATAGTAATATAATCTGTAAATCTTTGGTTGTATAAAAATATATGGTAGAGATTTTAAGAATTCAAATACCGTAAAAATTGTATTTGTTGCCATTGTGAGACCAATACTTGCATACCGCACTATAATTTGGGCACTTTATTTTGTTAAGTATATTGATAGATTTGAACAAATTCTTGAATTTTAAAAAATGGAAGAAGCTTCCTTAATCTATTTGTAACAACTATGCATTAGGTTTAAGCTATCTTGGACTAAATAAGTTATATACGCGTAGGAGATATTTCGCTATTTACTGTACGCGCTAGCTTTTAAATGATTTAGCAAATGACGTAAAAATTACAAATTTAATAAATTTTCAAGCTCTTCATTATTCTGCTGGAAATATTCGTCTTTTCTGTAACACTAAAGCAATAAAAAGTTATATATTACATTCACCGTTAAATAATTTAGTTAATGCGTGCAATTCTTACAGCCACAACTTAGACTTCTTTAAATATAGGTAGTATATTAAGTATTTATTGTAATATCTCGTGTATAAAACTTTTAAAGGTACATCCGTTAGTTAATTAATTATATTAAATTAAATACTCATGTAAAAGGAAATGATGTTAAATAAAGATTATTATTATAATGCGATTCCGAATAAAAACAGGTCACTATTAGCGGCAGCAGATTAAGCCCTTATTTATTAGTAGGTAAATAGAACACAATTCGATATGTTGTTAGAATTTTTTATTATGGTAATTGAATTACGCATTTTTTCTTGAATGTTTATAACTGATTAATTATGAGACAAATGTCGGCAATTCATAAAATGTTTCCGTGTGTACAATTTTTAAAAATGTATCTCTTTTAATACGTAATGTTGGCTATTTTATTTATACGGATTTTTTAAAACCATCCTGTATAACGCTTATTTAACAAATGTTAACTATCGTTTTTTCCCAATTCCTTAAACAAACATAGGAAGCTTTATAAAATTCCAAATATGTTCATTATACAACTGAATTAATAAATGAAATTATTTCGTATGCAGTATGTATTTTGATGATTACTAAAATAAAAATCAACCTTTTACTATTAAACGCAGTTTTAATTAGATGGAGTATTTCCTAAAATTATAGAAGTAAAGGAATTTCACAATATTCAATTTTAAGGGCTCAACCCGCTCAACAAAGCAAAGTAGCAGATTAATTTTGCTCAAAATATGACAAATACTCTTACTCTTACGCTCGAAAATTCAAATAATTCGATAACATATGTTAATTAAATGGGCGCCACTACAAAATGCTGGGATTTTCAAAACACCTGGGACATTAACGAAAGCTTAAATTAATTTTCAATTTACTAAATTCTGACTTTTTAGAAAGATAACTAACACATGATCTTTATAATTGAAGGCGTTAGTGTATCTAATTGAATTTTCAATGAAATATTTCAAACAGTTAACCAAATAAGCATTAAACATCAAAAGTTAGATTTCATACGAACTTTTTTTTGTCTGAAATATTTAATTGATGGCATACTTCTAAATAGACTTCAGTTATATAGAGTAATGAATTATCTGCTACGAAAGAAGGCATGGATCCTTGTGAAACTATCTTAATATAAAGAATTGTTTACAATACGTATCATACACTTAATGACATTTATTTCAATATAGTGCTAAACATAATAAGAAATATTTCAAATTGTTTCTGACATTTTAACGCAATTAATCACACACTTTTCAATTAATAGTAAGGATTTAATTAAGCAACTCTAATTTGCCCAATAAATCGTTTACCTACAGATATGTATCAAATTTCTACCCATCAGAAGTGGAACTACACGATAAAAAGCCTTTTCTTTGTATTTACGATATTATTGTTTTGCCAACATAGTAAAATAAAAAAGATAAATTAGACCTTTGCTGACATTTGTGATCTTTGTAGGGAGGAATTGAGTAACGGCACTGCTTTCAAATCGTAGAAGAATATTTTAAACTCAGATAATACCTCTACCAAATCACTTGGTACAACAACTACGTTTGGTGCAAATAAATCCCATATTCGGAGATTGCTTCCTAAGAAACGAAATTACCCTACACTAATATAGAACGTTACACTTGCCGATATTTACAGCGCTTTCGATTGGAATGTACTCTATGCATTCAGTTTAATGGTAAGTGATGCCTCTCACCCCATTTAATTGAGCATTACGCACCTAACAGCAATAGCAATATTTTAAATGGTGTTGGAGTTCTAGGATCTTGTCCTCTGCCTCCGTGATGAAAGTGAGCACAACGGGTTGTTGTTGTGTGCTGTATCTGTACAGCTTCCTTCTTGTGAGCGTGTGCTTTTTACGGCTCCTGTTCGAACACCGCAAGGTTGTCCGCCGAAGTTTATGGCGTCTTTTGTTGCGTCTATTAAGATGCTTGCCACTTGGGTCAGCTTCTTGATGTCGAATGCGCAGCACTGATTCTTTAGCTCCCGTTCTTCAGAGCTTTCGCGCCCTGTTGGTGGTGGGTTCTGTCCCTTAGCGGCTGCAGCGTAGGAGATGCCTACGCGCGTGGTTGCACATGGTTGAGTTTTCGGTTCTGCTATTTTCTTGGGGTATTGCGGACATCCCATGTAATTTGCAGTGTGCTGCCCCACATAGTTGGAGCACGTTGTTGGAGTTTCCCATAGAAGGCCGTGTGATGGTTATTTGTGCATTTTACGCATCGTAGATCGGCCTTGCAGTTTCTCTGTGAGTAACCGAATTTTTGGCATCGGTGGCATTGGATTATGCCACGTCTGCCTCTTCTGGGCACTTCCACCCTTATACTTATGCAGAAGATTTCTTTGAGATTGTAGACCTCTTTTCCCTTATCTGGTTTCTTCACTTCCACATAATTCAGTGGAATGGGGTGTTTATCTCTGCCGCTGCGCATCCGTTTTACGGAAAGTATTGGAAAGCCATTTCTTTCCAGGTCAGCCTTGGTTGCTGCGTCGGTTAGACATTCAAGTAGCCCACTGATTACCACCCTCAGTGGATTCTCCTGAGGAAGGAGATAGGTTTGGTAGGGCAGCTACCTCTCGTCTAACACCTTCAATAATGCTTGGAGGTCTTCTACGGAGCATGTTTTGGATGTGGATTTCCATCTCGATATTTATGGATGCCTTGAGTTTGATGTTTAGGGCAGGATAATCTCCCGTTCTTCTTTCGTCCGGAGCATTAAGGGGGGTACACGTTGTGTCCTCCACGTAGCGTTCGGTCTTGTCACGGTTTCTTGAAGTTCGATTTCCGGTTCTGATTCCAATAGGACTTCGATAGTTTTACGTTGTTAGCTGGGAGGGACCTGTGTCGGCACCTCCCTTCATAGCTTTACGCTTTCTTGACTTAGCCTTCTGGAAGCCGTTGTCTTCCTCTTCAGATGAATACTCGACAGTAATCACCAGGAGCTTTTCTGCAGCTTCAGAATTGCGTCGCAATTTTTCTGTGCCGCTGATGTTGTCGGCGTATTGCTTGTGGTGGTTTCCTTTCGAAAATATGGCTTCATGAGATTGAAGATCATCTCAAATGCCAGATCTGGGTCACTGCATGTTTTTCCACCGTTATCACTAGGAAGGTCTTCAATCGTCCCTGGCCGTAATTTTAAAGTTCCGCTTCCGTCGTGCAAGACTTTTGCGTTGTAGTAATTTTTGAGCGCTTGTAGCTAACGCGCAGTAGGCTTCTTAACCCGGCTGCCGAACATCTTAGTGGTAGATACGTTCAAACACACATATATATTTAATATTTAAATACTATGCGCACTATTCTGCACTTATGAGTAATTTGCATGCTACCGCAACCGACCCACCTATGTAAACAGAAGGAGCCTAAGTTACAATATCATACAAATTATTCAATACTGGGAGCTATCAAGAAACACTTCCGTACTTGTTGATAGCTCGAAGCGAACTCCTCTAATCTCTACGCACCTAACAGTGTAAGTTTAGTCATAAAGCAGTCGTTGAATAACCCGTAACAATGCAATTTAGAGAAAAAATTAGCAGTTGACTAGATGATATACGCATAAAAATGACACAATATGCATTAATTAGCCTTGAAATATCTTTAATTTAACTGTTCATCCCGAATTTAATGAGTAGAATGGGTGTATGAATATTTATTAGGTGGCGAATGAAATGATTACAGATGATCTTTTAAACAACTTCATAATATATTTGATACAAAAAGTTGTCATCTTAGTTGTAGTATCCGTCATGTTTTGTTTTTTTATTGTTATTATCAGAAAACTAAATATTACAATAATAGAGTAATTCAACAAAGTATTATAGTATTACAACAGATGTAAAAATAGCCAATCATAGGACAAATGGTGAAGTATACAGTATATAAAACCTATATAAACTATGGCAGAACTAAATATTCAAATGTGTATATTTAACTGGTTATCGTAGAGCAATTTTTCGCATATCAGCTACTTTAAAATTAAAAATATCGACGGATCCTTCAATTTGATTGTAATTTCGGAAAACCTATGAATAGGAGAAAAGTAACACCTATTAACTTGAGCATGTTTTATATAAAAAATAACGGAACGTCGTCGACCTGAACGTGGAACATTGAAATAGAGCTTTTTTTTACTAAATCAGGAACATCAAAAATCCCATGCATGATTTTGTAGAGAAATATGAGAGAGGTGACACACCTTCTGTGTTCCAAGCTTTGAAATTTAAAACGGTTTAATAATGATTGATGGAGAAATCCAATACAAGGATATATTCCATTAACACGGTAAGATAAAAACTTTAGAAATTTTGTTTAAATATTTTCGATAGTAGAAATATGGTTTTTATAATATTATTGATCTATATTCCATATTGGATGGTATTAGACTTTTAAATAATAGTATTATACTGATATTTTTGAAATCCTTAGAGTTTCTAATAACGAAGTCTAGAGTAGCATACGCCTTTCTAGATATATGATCAATATGATGTGCAAAAGATAGATCCGAATCAAAGTACAATCCTAAATCTTTAATGATCATGGGTCTTGCTAAGTGCTGTTTTAAGATATTGCAATCAAATAATATGGGAACGCAATTTCTTGAGAATAACATCACGATACATTTATCAATATCAATATATCAATATATCAATATCAGGTTTTTAATGCATTGAGATCGCACTGAATTTTTAAGGAATCATGAGTTCTGGTTATAAAGGGTGTTTTTTTGTAGAGACATGGAACTTTAAATTGACATAAAACACAGATAAATGATTTTAATTGCCATAAATTTGGCTTTATTCGAAAGATAATTCTTTGCCGTTTTATTTTGAATATGATTTCCGGCATATGGTTACCTCGGCTAGCTCGGAGGAAGTCCAATTTTCGATCACTTTTTGCAGCAATGGAGGCCGTATATCAGTGATAACGTGTCTTCCAAGGCGTCAATCGCATGCGACTTATCGGCATAGACCAGAGAGTTCACATAGCCCCACAAAAAATAGTCCAATGGTGTTAAATTGCATGATCTTGGAGGCCACGGGTACATTACGCGAAATTATTCGTTCGCCGACCGTTTCTTTTAATTAATCAATTATGGCACGCGCGGTGTGGCATGTTACACCGTCTTGTTGAAACCACAGCTCCTCTACATTAAGGGCACTCAATTGTGGTACAAAAAAGTCGGTGATCATGGCTTTGTAGCGGTTACCATTAACTGTTACGTTCTAGTCGGGATCATTTTTGATAGAAAGTGGACCAATGATTCCACCGGCCCATAAAGCGCACCAAACAGGATACAACGGTGTTTCAACAATGGTACGAGGATTCTCTTCACTCCAAATGCAGCAGTTTTGCTTATTGACGTATCAATTTAACCAAAAATGAGCTTCATCGCTGAACAAAGCTTTCTTATGAAATTCGAAATCAACAGCAATTTCGTTTTGAACACATTCACCAAATCTAGGGTGTGTCCGGTGGTTGTGCGGCTTCAATGCTTGCACAAATTGAATTTTTTAAGCATACAAACCCAAATCTTTCCGCAAAATTCTCCATAAAGTGGATGGACACAGTTCCAATTGTTGATCACGATGCCGAATGGACTTATTTGATTCTTCCTCGACACTACGCTCTACAGCAGCAATAGCTTCTTTGGTACGCACTGTACGACGTTTCTGACGTTATCCTGTAGAGTAAAATTGGTGCACAAACGATCCATGTTTGCTTGAATTAATTGCTCTGATGGACGATTGTGTCGACCGTTAAATGGACGAAGAGTGCCATGAATTTCTCAAACTGAACCATGGTTTTCGTAAAAAGTCTGCATAATTTGCAGGCGTTGTTCAGGTGTCAGTCTATTCATGATGAAATGGCAAATCAAACCAAATACAAAACAAATGACAGCTGTCAAAATGGCGCACATATCAAAAAGTGTTGCCAACCTAAACTTCTATACCTCTATAAAAAAACACCCTTTAGAAGAAAATAGTTTCAAATCATCAACATAAAGCAAAAAATTTGACTCAGAATGCTCTGCTGTCATTTATGTAGATGTTAAACAGTAGCTGTCCCAGTACCGATCACTGCGGTACACCAGATGCAACTTGCAATATTTTTGACTTGTATTAATAAACCTGTACAAATTGCGTGAAATTTTTTAGGTATGAATCTAGTAAGGTAAGAAAGGATCTGGAAAGGCCTTAACAGTTGACTTTCTTCAATAGGATATTATGATCTAGTCGGTTGAAGGCCTTGCATAAGTCTGTGTAAATAAAATTACAATATCACAATATTTAGGCTTTCACTAATTGCTTGAACTGTTTCAACCAAGTTAGTATTGACAGATCTTCCAGGAATGAAACCACGTTGCTTGTCAGTTAAGACATGTTTAACATGATTGTATAATATCCTATGAATAGCAATCTCAAACACCTGGCTAGGATTACTGATAATGGCAGTAGGACGATAGTTAGCTAAGTTATTTCTTTCACCACTTTTGAAAACCGGACGCATCCTAGATACTTTCCAGGAATTAGGAAAGGCGGAAGCAGATAATATTCTCTTAAATATTTTTGTTATCGGATGTATAACACGTATCTAGTCTTTTATGAAGAATAATGGGTTGAAGTCTAGACCCTGATACTTCACCTGATTTAAATCCATGTATAAAATTGTTCATAGTATCCAAACATGTTGAGTGTTCAGTGTAATCTGAGTTATTGTAAGATGTTTTCAAAAAGACACTTGAAAAATATTCTGCAGAATCGTTAGATAAATTGGCAGACCCATTAGTATATTTATTTAGATGGGTCATTCGGAATGGAAGACCATTTGACCGCTTTTTGTGCGAAATATGTTGCCAAAACTTACGCGGGTCGTTTATTATACGTTGTTAGATTCTATTCCTGTAATTCCTGTATGCTGCACCAATACCTTTTTCTAATTTAGATCGTAGAGTGTGATATTTTCTAGAGGTATCATTATTATTTTTGCATTGCAATAGAATTGATTATACTCTTGAGGCCAAAACGTGCGCAATCAATGCCAAATTGCCTTGCACGCATCCTCGCCTAAACATACGGTGCGGTTAAGATACGTACTTGATTTTTCAGGCGAAAACGAGAATACGGTTCACGTCGCTCTCGTACATCCCTGTTTCAACCAATCGAAAACGATATTAATAAAAACGAAGCAGCCCACTGTAGTTCGAGATCTTTAATTTATTGGAAGGCTTTTGGCAAACTGCCTTAACTTACTATTAGTCCATTCTAAAATAAACTGAACAATTAGCAGAACATCAACTTATGGCAGCAACCTCGATCTAACTCTAGTCTAAACGTTATTTTGATCAACACTTCTTAAAACGTAAGGGGATTCTCAATGTTTAATTGAATAACACATTTTTTTAGTCATTATAACTTATTACTTTCTATTTGTTTTACGCGTTACAACGTTGACCTCACCGGAAATCGCACCTACAATAACTACTTTCGACACGCCATAGCGACATTACACATTTATATAAAATATAGCAACATTTTAATTCATTTTTTGCAGTTAAAAAGATTGAAAACTTGTTTATTATTGTTTTTAAATAATCTAAACATATTTACTAACAAAAGTGCCCTGGCCTAAATTACAGAAACTATTATTCCTAAACTGATATTAATCAAACTATTGTTGAACTGGAGATAAACTGAAAGTAATCAAAGTGATATTTTAATACAACTGGCAAGAAATATACCGGGTGGGTCATAATCACTAAACAAATATAAACTGTAACTGTAAAAACGCCAAGACAAAAAGCATGACACCTTAGAATAGAATAGAAATATATATTTTAGTTGAAAGATCAATTGTTAATTTAGTATAATATATAAGTGATCATTAAATTGTTATTCCTCGAATTGAACTATTTTAGAGTGAGCATGTAGCCTTATAACGGGATATTAGTTACGGTAGTTAGCTCTACGGCTCTACAAGTCGTGCGTTAGATCTGCACTTCAATAGTATGCAACGGTTTATAGTTTAAGGGCGCCAGACGGCGGATTGCGTCAAATAGAAAAGAATTATATAGTGAAAATAGTGACAATTGGATGCTATTTGTTTCTGGGTATAATAAATATGCACATTGGAAAGAAAACAAACAGTTGTAATCAAAATTTAATTAATAAAATTATTTAAAGAAACATAAATTAATAACAACATTTTATATGAAATGAGATTAAGAATGCAAATAAATACTAAGTCAGAGTTTCGATTATTGATTTCCTTGTAACTTTACCATCCGTCCATTTTGACTTTACGGTGGAATTTGGTTCACACTTCGTTGTTCGAATAAGGAAGGGTAGATTTAGACTGCTGTAAAATACACATACAAAAGTAATGAGTTCTTTAAAAAACTAAAAATTAAGTTTAGTAAAATATACAAGCAACTCTATTATCGATAAAGTTCTGACTTATTTTTAAGTTACAAATTGTTAATATCAAAAATTATAAAATAAATATATTTAATTAATTAATCACAAAGGAAGAAATGTAATTTAGGTTTGATAATATAAATTAGTATTCCTTTTAAAAATTGAAATTTACTATTATATGAATTAACCTAACCTTATTATTTCAAAGAAGAAGGTCGAATGTTATTCCTTATTTTTGTGGTCACAAATTGAATTAAACTATGCCATGCTTAAGAAGTAAAATAATTTACCCTTTTCAATAATAAGTACTTGACCTTCACACGATGTAGCAAGATAATAGCTGGCTTAAACTTTTCACCACGTGCATTAGAATCGACATTGATTTAAATCTGTATCAATCTTTAAATGCAGAATTTAATTACTTCCTTGAAATAAGGCAATTCGTCCTGACTGAAATCAAACTAAACGAACAAAGAAAAATTACCTGAGTTTTATTTACCAAAGAAAAATGGTCCAATTTCAAACGTTTGTAATTATACTGTATTATTATTAATCATTTTAAATCTTTTTAAATTTATATAATTATTTTTATTTTAATGAAAAAGATTATATATTACACTAAGCAATTCCATTTTTACATAACATTTTATTTTAAATTTATTTTATTAGACTATATTTTAAACAAACTATTAATACGTGTTCATTGCAAAGGCCCTGGAAATGGAAAAGGCTTTGAAATCTTTCACAAATCTCTAAAAGGAATTGACGTGCGTATTAGCCAGACATGTTGGTAAATTCACAACGTTACCACTTTTATTTCTGAAAATGAATGTTGCCACTCTTCTGAAAAATACTACAACCAAATATAAATGAATATGTGATGAAATTTTAATGTTAAATTAAATAAACTGAAAGCAATTAAATTAATATTGTATATACAAATATACATGTAACGATATAACGTTACAAACATGGCATTACGCAATCCTTAAGTGTAGTCGCAATTATCATCTATATTAATTTTAAACGAAATTCTTAGGAGGGGATTAAGTCAGTTAAACTGTTACAAGTATCTCTGTCGCATTTTAATTTAAAAATTTTGAATTTCAGTCACTTACATCAAGCTAGTGTCATTAAAATAGTACAGAATTTCGTAACTATCCTGCCAAGCCAAAATTTTATAACTGCCAAATAGCATTACTACATGTTTAAAAATAAATTGCGTCAATATTCGGAATATAGTTAATATAGGACAGCCTAGCCTCGGTAAAAGTGGCATTGAATTTGTTTTGAAAGGTATGGGTTCATTACTAAACTTTTAGTGAACAAAAGTGTTAATACATCAGTAGAGAAAATTTAATTTTGAAAATGAGGCAGAACAATTTATAAGTAATCTACTTCAAAGTGAATATCGTGAAAAAAACTGTGAAATGCCGATGCTGTATGATTTACTTGTATAGAAACATAAGTAGCGTTGAAATAATTCCTTCTAAATTATTTAAATGGTTGTAAAAGGTAGCTTACTGAAGTTTCTTTCACAAGCTAAACAGAAATAGTTCAGATAAATTAAATTAATTAAACAAGCACAAAAGAAGGTCATGTTTGAATCTATTGACTAAAAATTATAGCGAAGACGGGGCTCAAAATAGGTTATAATTTGATTCACTGACGTTAAAACGCAAATCAAGATAAAAATTTAATAGACTGGTAAATGAGAAAAGTAAGCTCTCTATGTTAATTGAACGATTCTAGCAACAGGGAATATAATTTAATATTTATTTATACAGGGTGTAAGGTTCCGATAGGTAAAACTTTTCACTATGTGATTCCGCATTATTTTCTGAGTGACAAAGTCTAATAAAGAAATTCCCGTAGCTAAATATTAACACTTTTAGAGATGTAAATCTGGCAACATTCTCCAAATTAGACGCAAGTTCAGGGGAAGCCTGTGATTACATACAATATTAATTACGGTCCTAATTGCTTTATTATTGAAACCCAGTGATGAATAACCTCAAACAAATTTTATGCCGTTTCATGATTGTTATATACAAAATTTAATAGGTAATTAAGACATCTAGTAATTGGAATTCAGATCGGAAATAAGCTCTTAAATCTTATTTCGATTTATTAATGAAAGTACAATCAAAAATAATATCACAATAAATTTTCTACATGACCACCATGATTATTAATGCACTGTGCGCACAGTCAATGATACTGCAAGTTAAATTACCTATCATATTTCCATTAATTTGTCGCAAATGCTTCAGTTATTCTCTTGCACAGGTCGTACAAATTCTGACTTGGTGTTCGGTAACTACATTCTTCACTGTACCATGAAGAATAAAATCTAAGGGCATCAAATCTGGAGAACGGGCGGCCATGATACAGCATCACCCCGACCAATCCATCTTCCTGGAAATTTATTATTTAGCCATTACCTAGCTGTGGTTTCCCAATGAACAGGATATCCACCCACCTGGAACTACGTTACCATTCGTATAACTAAAGGTACATCCATTAAAACATCGAGTAATTGATTTTCTAGAAATGCCAAGTGACGTGTATTTAACCGTTGCGGCAGAAAAGCTAGTCCAACTACCGTATTATTAAAAATGCCTGTCCGCCTTTGATTACGTGTTTCTCTAGTATCATGTGAATTTTTGCGAGCCCAATGATTGTTATTATGCAAATTGGAAACCCCATCTCTGGTCAACGTTCCTTCGTCGGTCCACATAATATTTGATACAAAGTAAACATCACCTTGTGCCTGATTCACCAACCACTTCCAGAATTGGATCCGTGAGAGAAAGTCTTGTGGTACTAGTGCTTGGACCTGCTGATAATGATACGGATGCTGGTGGTCATCCTTCAGTGTCTGGTGAACTGTGGAGTGGCTAACTCCCACAAGACGTCTAATTCCATATGTGCTGCTTCCTGAATGATTTCTTGTTAACTGCAAAACTTTTTCTTCTGAGACTTTTGTCCGCACTCTTGGTGACAACCATCTACATGTCGTGCTGGTGCGATGGTACATATTTCTCTCGGTCTTGTATTTAGCCTGCGAAAACCCATATGATTGGGATGCTGTCTGGTAGGATAGCGTTCAGCATACAGTGCTACAGCAGCAAAGAAATTTCCACTACATTCTCCAAAGATCATGTGCATGACAGCATATTCAGGTGCAGTGTAATCCACGACGCAAAAATTGAAATTAAACACCACAGAAAAAACTATGAAGGAACGAATGATTTCAAAAAGAGATTGGAAATTTTATGACAGTTGCAAATGACAGTTTGTGACGGATGCAAATAGTGAGATCAAGGCGTTCTGATTTGTATTTCTAAAATTCATGCATTGATACCTTATTTTAAAAAGGTACGAAGAGGTGCAACCTGAGGATTAAAACCCTTGCGGATACGTAAGTGTAACACTTTGAAAATTAATGCAAAACACATTTTTAATTTGTGTTGTACTGAATCATCTTTATTAGTAGTTTGTTAATGTGAAGTTAGATGGCTTATACCTTATCAAGGAGTCATCTACGGGAAAATTTTTATTACACTGTATTGCTTAGAAAATAATGCGGAATCACGTAGCGAAGTGTTTTACCTATCGAAATCTTACACACTGTATAAAAAAATTTTGTTATTAATAGAATTATAATTAAATTAAATTGTAAACAAAAAATATTGAAGTGCTAAATTTGTATTGAAGTTATCACAAGCTGAAATGACGATAACGCATGTGGCAATTAAAATCACAAGTGTAATCACGGCCGGCAAAGCTACAGTGGAGCAAGGTGCGGGCCTTCGGTACTTGCGAGGCTAAACACTGTTAAGTCAAGGCAAAATCGGTAAAAGGTGGGCGTCACTGTTCTCTAGTTTATACTGCTACTAGGTAATGTTCGTGGAAACACCCTGCATATCAAGATTTCAGTGACCTACCTTTTTAGTGGAGACAGATACTCTAATGGTACTGCAGATACGGGATAAAAACCGAAAGAGAAGATATACTAAACTAAAGCTGCTCACTATTTATGACGGCTCCTGCATATCGTGGATTGCTAACTTTATTATAAAGTTGGGAGTGAAGCCCCCTATTTATATTAATTGATCCGGAACTACTTTTACTTACGGAAGCAAAGAAAATTACTATGATTCTTTTAGTACGCCCTGTATATCGTTAGGGATTAAGCTGACTGAACTTCAGATTTTCAGGAAAGCGTTATATTTACTTAGAAACGAATGCTTTATTACTTTTGTTATTGAAAATTACTGGATTACTGTTTAACTTATTGTACGCGCACTGTAGAATTACAATTATAAGTAAGGTTTATGTTTATTTATTTATTTAATCATTAATACCTACAGGTTACAACTTAAATGTTACTATACAATTAAAACAAAAGTAGCGAGTTAGTTGAAAATAATAACAACTATTACCATTAAAATTAATATTTAAACAAAAATTAAATAATATTGTAACAAAAATTAGAAACAGTAAATGGAAAATTCTAGAATCATCTAGAATGTTTTCTTTGTAATAAAATAGATGATGTAATCCGCAAAT
>JAHWXV010761767.1:0-10335 GCA_024586415.1 Phrixothrix hirtus | reverse complement strand
TGTATATATATATATATATATATATATATATATATATATATATATATATATATATATATATATATAAAATAGTTAAAAACTACAGAATAGTGATAGTGAGAAATTGTGCTGCAATCGAAAAACTTAGAAACAGTGGTTTAGACAAATGAGAACAGGAATGGGTACTAACTAGAAAGGGCGCGGTTACAAAAAGTTTCTTCCCAACTGTTAGGAAAAGACTTGCGATAAAGTTATGTAAATCACCTGATATAATGACCATTCTAACTGGACATGGACGGCTAAATAGTTATTTTATAGGATTGAAATTATGGCTAGTGCTACATGTTTGTGTAATCAAGATGATCAAACAGTAGATCATTTAATGTTTCAATGCTCTAAATTAGTAAACAGTCGAAAAACGTACTTAATCCTGTTACAAGCAAGTCTAATACTTGGCTGGTAGACAAAGTGTAGTTGGTCAATGAATATTTAAAAGAATTTGAAATATTTGTAAATAGTATAGATTTTAACAAAATGACAATCGTTTAAGGAGGGGATTATTGGTACTAAATGTATAATTAAATGTAATATAATGTTCGAATTAGATATAGCAATTTGAATATAACCGACTAAGGTATAATCAACATCATGTTTACACTAAAGTATTTTGTAAAATACATATTATTATAGGATAGTAATGCACGTAATATTAATGTAATAATAATAATCATTCGGGGGATTAAGAGCCACTTTAGTCATGAGGTATATATATTCATTATCTTATGCACTTTCAAATAATCAGAAACTAAACTGGCTAGAGAAAGTAAAATTGAATAATTTTGACATTTGTCATTTAATTGTCAAATTTTTATGTGTTATATTTAATGAATAAGTAATTAAAACAATTCCTCAGATATAGCTTACATATACAGTGCGATGGCTTAAATTTTCAATTATGGTGAGCTATTTTCAGATATTTTCATAGAGGTGTTTAGGTATCTATGAAAAGTCATAAGCCTAGCCTAATTGAAATTTGTAAGATTTAATGACAATTGCGGAATACACGTTACCTATGAAGTGTAATTTGGGTTACCTACAAAATGTCGGTTAGGATCATGCTACGCGTATAAAACTACAAAGACGTAAAACTGCAGTTATAAAATTAATTAGCTTTAAAAAGCCTAATAGTTTTAATATTATAGAGCCTTATTAAATTGTGAGTAAAAGTTGTTAATAAAATTTGATATATATTGGGTCAGCGGTAGTTAATAGCTAATGCATATCTTTTAACCTATAATTTCTTTACACAATACGATTGATAAATATACATTTTAGTACACATATCAAATAAAGCTAATATACAAGTGCATTTGGAAGTTTCGACTTTATATGTATGATGTAGCCAGTCGTATGAAACTACTGAATTTGTTATTGTCGACTGACCACATATATTACAAAGCGATTGCATACAGGGACAATCAAATTTAACGCATGGAGTAAAAAATTGAATTAGTGAGTAATTTGATGTTTTAAAATATCACCGTTAAACCACGTACTTGAATAAATCTTTCAAAGGAATGACTTTACTAAACAAGTTTGAATTGTGTGTTGATAAAAATGAGTAAAATCAGATTATAAGTAAAAACATAACATACCTATACATCAGAGTTGACTATTGTTTTTATAATAGTACAGGCCAATTGCAGCTATGTCTTCATTCGTGGTACTTACGATTTTCCTATAAATCATTTGAAGTTATCATTTCTACTTAAATCAAACAGTAAAATCCAATAAATCTGATTTAATTAGTTTTTACAACTAATTAATCTTTTCTTCTAGACATTTCATTTTAAAATAATCATTTATTTCACCTTAGCAGAGTTGATCCTATAAAACGAAATAATGTCGAAGGAACAAAAAACTGAAATATATTAAATGTAATTAGTAACTCAGAATTTATCTGAAATTACATATTACCCGCTTATAGAGCTACATTTATTAAGCTATAAGTTGTTATTGACGCTATGCGTTCTTATAAAGTTAACTTGGATTTTCAAAGTACCACTGTACAATTTTTTTAAAGGACAGTAACTCTAATATTAAGGAAAAATTCACAGTTTAGCTTGCAATTATACATTGAGTTTTATAGAAATCTCCTTTTATTACATTGTCTGCCTATAATAATTTACCCAAGGAGCAAATATTATCAAAATTGACCACAATAATGGTTTTATAAATATCCTTGTAGAATGTTTCGAACTGAAATTATCGAAATAATATAAAAAACTTCCTTTGAAGATGGTATTTATATTTGCAATGCAACCTTCCCAATATATTCCCTATAAAGTAATTGTTAAGAGTATACTAAAATAAATTTCATTTTTGTAATATAAGAAATGTGTAAAGCCCCGTAGAGGCAAATTTTAAAATTCTTAAGATTTACAAAAGGTACGTATGTTTAGTTCGGGTTAGAAAACGTGCAGTATTATCATGTTTGATGTTCTTAAAAACGTGAGAGCAACTTTCGTTTGAAGGCATTCAGCTCGAAAAGAATATAGATTTATGTATATATGGGCACGCGCTGCAGATTTACATATTGAAATATTTGGGTTTTGATGATAAAAACTGATATCATTTATATTCACGTTTAACAATTTTAGAAATTATTTTCTAATAATAGTTAGATATCGAACCGTATTTAAATTAAGGAAGAATGTGACTGGCAGACGAGATTAAAGGATGGTAATTTGGGGGAGATTTGGAGCATATCGGAAGCTCATCAAAACCCGCGGAATTGCAATGCGGCCGGGAACATCCGTCGCGAAGCTGATTTATTGAGCAAGGTAGTGTGATTGAACGTAAATGAGAATTTATTCATCGTTCTCTTACATTAATTAATCTTTAAATCCGCCATAATCTTGCTATTATATTTACTAAGCAAATTTATATATACTAATTATTAAATTTTCATAAGAAGGATTTAGAAAATTTTCCAACCACATATATACCAGATACTTTCCTTTATGTCGTCGAAAATCGTTTATCACTATCCTATCAAGTCGTTTTAGCTAGAATAATCTTCATCATCGCTCAACCAGAATCGAGACGATGAGGGATTGGGACTTCCCTCGTGACCAGCAGTCTAATTTGATATTCCTACTCGTTACTCATGGAAGGCTTAGTTCTACACATTTTCTTTACTACAAATTCACTTCAGAGATTTTGTTAGTCCTCTCTATTGTGTATATAAAATATAGGCAGCGATAACCACTTAACGATATCCTCATTTCTTGGGTATAATCCATACAATAGAACCCCTGTCAACTTATTTAACAACGCGCAACGTGTTTCCAAATAAATAATATCTCATTGCTTTAAAATGTTTCCGCAAGGAAGAAATTAACAAGTATCATTAGTTTTATTTTGATATTGAAAATGTTATTATTTTTGAAGTTTAGTCGTTTATTTGAAAACAACGTATAATTTTATATACAAATATCGATACAAGTTTGCTATATTTGGTAAGCATTCAAAGTTATATTTTCGCTATTGAGTAGTTTGTTCTAACTCTAGCTCTAGGTGCTAAATTATACTTGCTAGCATGGAACTATGGATCCCTTAATTTAGTATATCTTAGCGTCCTTTTAAACAATTGTATTAAGTTTTAAAAAGTATATATGATTTTCTAAATATTAAACCAATATATACTTAGAACACTTTAAGCTTAAGAATTTTTAGAAGTTTAGCTTCCAAACTTAAATTAGTTATTACACTTTACCTAGTTAAATAGTTATGGGATCTAGCTTGATGTTTTATTATTTTAGCCTATATAATATGAATTAATATCACAGATGTACTCTTAGATTCTTATCGCAAAAGTAGGCATTTTACATAGTTATGCGAGCATTGTGAAGGGGCACGTGTATATCAAGTAATTATAGTTAAAAATGCAATTGTCCGTTTTTATACATCTACAGAAAACCAAGGAATTTTAACTAAATCTTTAAATAAGCACGGGGTCACAAAAACCTACAAATACATCCGCTATATTATTTTTAGAGATGGTATAATAAACCATTAGAAACGATTAAACTGTTGGATACGTTCCTCGGATAACTGAATCAGATAAAGCAAGCACTATCAAATAAATATGCTTGGAGCAAGATAGTTAGGTATTTGCATACACAAACGTTTAACCTTAAGTTAAATAAACTTAGAACACCAGTTAGAATCATCCTAAAGATAAGAAAACATATTTAAAAAGTTTATTATACTAAAACCTGTAACTCCATTTTTTACTTTTATAAAATAAATAATATTTTTGGAAAATCTTTCTAACTATATCTAACATTATTTGGCGCCAACGGTAGGATACCTTCCAAAATATCGGTACAAAAATTGCTTTATATTGCGTTTTAACACCTAAATTGGGAGAACTATCAACAAAGAAACCAACGCCTTTAGACGGGACAAGAATTATACGATCGACAAGGAATAGATATCCAGCGCAGCGCTTCTAAGGACAGCATCGCCAATGTGACCGAGATCACGCAGACGACTACTTCAAACATCAAGTAAGCGGCCTGCAGAATAACAATGCCCCGGGAAAATATCGCTGCGTCCAGTAGGTACGCCGATTGAAATGAAAGGAACCACATGCATAAAATTTATTAGCCAGTGACGCAGTTCTAAAGTAGCTTTTACTTGCATTAGAAAAATATTTTCGTCGCTTGAATCACTAAACTAATTTTTACAAAAATAAATTAGACTTAAGCAACTAATAATAGAAGTTAGTATTTCCAACATACTACATCTAAAAAGGCAGTCGGTTGGGATATTACTGGTGTCATTATTAGATATTCGATATTCGACGATTTAATAGGAGAAAAAAGTTAATTACAAATCATTAAAAACCAATCGATTGAAACAAGCGACGAGCAAAATTTAGCAATGTCCCACCCACAAAATACGGATTTGTAAAGTTCCTCAATTCTCTTAGCACCCGCATTTCACCCTAGTTTATTAAACCAAATTGGAAAAAATGATCGAGGCCCTTCTAGGCTCGTTCAATAGATACACCAGACTGTCATTATCCTTAAACAATGTTCAGCACCTGACCAACTAGCCTAAATAAATCATTTATTGCTAACAATGGCTTTTTAAGACTAACCAGAGCAGCTGAAACTGCTACCCTACAACAAGATATAAAAGCATGGGACGAATTATAGGACACATTGATAAATAGCTTCATTACATGGACTCACTCACCTATACCAGGAAGATGAATATACTGTAGATTACCGCCACAAAACCGTAACGACCAGAGCATGATTAATAACCCGTCTCATGACGAATAAAACTGATAGGAAAGTTATCAAAATAAAATAGGGTAGTGCGACGTTAGCGAATGTTAGAAAGTTGCGGATCCAAAACAAGTAAATTACAAGAACCGTAATGGGCATTGGTTCGGTCTGTTTACGAAGCAAAATAAAATAAATGCTTTAGCGAGCTAACCAATGCTGGAGATGAGGGTCGGGGTGGTTCCATATATTGATCAGTAACCTGTTAAATTTTGTACTTTTATAAAGTCAATAAATTCCTATAATAATTTTAATTAACCGTAGTAATAAGGGCGCCAGTCTGTTTTCTTAATGATACGTCACTGCTTCTACAAACAGACAAATTTGAAGTAGTGACATTAAGAACGAAAAATTAAATTCTCATTAAACTGTTGAGCTGCTCTGGAATAAACCTAGACGTTTCCAACCTAAATGAAAGACATGTGTGCATATAAAATAAAATGAAATGATCACAGATGATATGAATATATTAAGAACTTCTTTTATAAAGTATTTCAACACAAAATATAAATAAATGGCGAGATATCAATTAATACGTAGTATGAAAATACTCAGACATTAGTTTCTTAAATATTATTTTCTCAAAAAGTTTAAATATTAAACATACAAAGAAAGTAAAGATACATTATACCTATTTGTAAGCTAAGTGAAATAATTTTAACAAGTTTCTAAATTGAAAAATTGATATAAATACGAATCTACAAAAATTGTCACTAACTCTCATAAAATATAAAAGAGAAGAATCCTTGGGACGATTTCATTACTGCAGTAATAGCGCGCACTAAAATACAGATTAAAGATCTTAACTAAATACATTTTGATTTAAAAGTGTCGTACAAATAGCGCCTAAATTAATTAATAATGAATGTCTTAAAATACGCTCCTCTTAGAAATTAAACAGATCTTATTAGTGACAATACTCACGTATTCCATGTAACAATTATTAGAACACATAGCGTTTCTTTACTTTATGCTCAATTAATACAAAACCAAAACTGCACAATGACTAACTAAGTTATGCGAGGAAAGCAATTAATTTCACATTGTTCAAATTTAGTCTCCAAATTAATAAAGTATTTAATAGCAATAACTAGATAAATTTAACATTTCACTTCCTTATGTTTAGCTACAATGTATGGTGTTTGAAATTTGCATCTTTTAGTACCTGTCAAGTTATAATGTTAGAATATCGATAACAAGTAACAACTGTATCTTCTGCTCTAACATATTTAATGTTAGCTATCGTTTGCCTAGCGCTATTGGTTTTGTTCACTGTAATTTTGACTACTATTTTGGTTTCTAAAGTTAATTTTTGCTTTGATAAGCATTAACGGAGAGAAGTAGTTTATATTTTGTTTTCGACTATCCTAGAGTATTTTATTTTTGGGAATGTTAGTTGAAACATAACTTTCTTATCACTGATAAATACCGAGTGGCCTAGATCCCGTTAAAGCAAAAGTCAATAACCTAGTTTGTCATTTTAGTGTTCCAAAAGGGCTATAAATTTAATCGTAGGCTTAACCAACTTTGATATTCTTGTTTTGTTTGTATTTATTGCCGAATTTGCTCTCTGTAATAAACAAATGTCTTGCTTTACTTCAGTTGTATTTCATTTCTTGTTCCAAAATCCTAGCTTTTATTTACGTTACGGTAGCACCAGGACTAAGAAGCCGTCGTACGTCCTATCGTGTGAGGCTACATATGACTAGGTACTATCTGAAAATTGTAGACGAGAGCCAAAACTAACGTAATAAAGCCGTCCACGCCCATCCCTTATTAATTTCTACTGAACTAATCCGCGGTAAGTTTCGTTTTCTATTGCAACATGAACACCCGAAGGGTTGCCTTAAGATCCTACGTGGCAATATTTACATTTGACTAAAATACTTAAACATTAGTTAATGGGAAATTGAATAAACTGGAATAACGAAATAAATATTTATTGCAAGTGGAAAGAGGAACGTTTCCGCATAGCTAAAATTAAAACGTGACAGTATATATATTAGTCTTACGAAGGATCAATCTCCGACAGGGCTAAAACGAGACATTAGTGTATATTTACGATCAAGAAATCCTGCATGAATACAGGATATCTTAAACATCATACTTGAAGAAAGGGTTATATAAGATCGAATATTACAGTTGATGCAAACACGAAAAATTGTCGTACCGAAATTTAATAACTTACAGCAAACAAAATCAAGCCCATTTGCAGAGCATTATTCTAACAATAGAATGATACCATCATAGAATCCTATGTATATGCCAGCAACACGAATGATGAACTAGCAGTATGTAATAAAACCACAAACGCAATATAATCATCACCCGCAACATACGCAACAATTATCTGCAATACCACCACAACTTATTAATACATGCAATAGGCCTAACAATTACAATAAGTAACAATATGTATTTAAACCAACGGGAGCGATGTCTAAAGCAAGACAAACTACAATGGAAACATCGACAGCCTTCGAATGGTCCTGAAAATCAGAATTATATTTCATAGCCAAATTACTCTCGAAACTTGGTTTCATCAGATTTATGTCACATAGAAGTTAACAAATTAGCAAATTTACCAGTTCATCGTTATTTATACGATCAACTCTACGGTTCCAATTATCAATTACAATTATAATCCACAGTTTGTAAAATTGGAGACACAAAATGCACAAAAAATTAAACTTTTATCTGAAGAATTCTAAAATCATCAATTACAGACCTCGGAGAGTCAATAGCTGTAGCTAAGCTAACCTTACATTAATGTATATCCAAATACCTCAAGTTGATTATAAACTAATGATAGATACCAGAAGTGTGACCAAGTGTACCAATACGTCTCAGACACCCTAACTAGGAGACCATTTGAAATTATATCATTATTTGCTAGAACATACCTCGACAGGGTAGCCACCATACCAATACCCCAATTATATGATAAAGGAGAAACCCATGAAATATATATACACAACTTCCACAATAACTACATTGCACTTATAGAAAGCACCCTATTGAGAGGAATGGAAGCTGATATTAATTTTAAAAGACAACATGTCCGAACAGAGAAAACCATGGTGCCATTCTTTTAACAAATAGGGCGAAATCGCGGGCTCAAAAAATAGATACAAATTTTACGATTCAAATTCCTGCTTGAATCAAAATTAATGTTATAGGACTAACTATATCTTCCAATGGAATAAACATATGTACAAATATCAACTACAACGAGGAAATATTAATGCAAAATGCTCTAGTTAAGGTACGTGACATTCACCATCGTGAATACACCTGAAAAACGTGGAAAATTTTGCTTTTCAAATGCCATAGAGTTAGAAGAACCTGGAAGCGTGGAGCAAATTGAATCAAATTTTATCGAGAGTAATTATAAGAAACAAATGAACCTCTAAAAAGCAGTTTGAGAATAGATAAGTTAAACCAAGATGAGAAAATTGTACTTACAGGAGAATGCTATGTGTTTTGCACCACCAAAATCTACCACTCATAGGACCTAATAGAGTTTGTCACCGAATAAGGACAAAAACAAATAACCCTGTATTTACAAAACCTACGAGTACCCACAAATCCACAGAAAGGAAGTCAAACAACAAATCGCAGAAATGCTAGAACAAAACATCATGAAGGTCAGTTAATCGTCTGATAATTTCCTTATTTGAGCAGTTCCCAAAAATCCCGACAATAGTAATAAATAAAATGCAGGACAGTTGTAGATTATATACCATTGAACGAACTGACAATTGAAGATAAACACCAAATATTGAAAATATCTTGGACAATCTTAGAATGGCCAACTATTTTGCAGCTCTAGATTTAGCATCTTACGTTACTAGACTGAAATAGAACCTGAATATCGGGATAATGCCGTCTTCTTGGGAGAGCAGGGCCATCTTCAATTTAGGAGCTCCTTATTTGTCCTAAAAACGTCCGCGTAAGCTACGAACGTCTCATGATCAACATGTTACGAGAATTGACCATCGACAAATCCATGGTATACCTCGGTGACTGAGTGAAATACTATTTGTCATTACACGAACACACGAGTAATTTAAAAAATCTATTTGAAGGATTTGCAGCAGTGTATACTACAGACAAGTTGGACAAGGGTGAGTTACTCACAAACACTCTTGAATAATTTGGATGCTTATTTACAACTGAACAAATCAAACGAAACCATTGACTATATAAAGATATTTCATTTGTCAAGTACAAATAGAGAGATAGAATCATAAGGAAGAGATAAATAAATGTTTGTGGAAATCTTGCCAATCTATTATAAAACAATCTGGTATGAGACAACACACTACTTTCTGTTACACATTTTAGACTTAATTTGAATTTATTGACGTTAATTAATTTCCTATACACCCAAATTGTAAACTCTAAAATTAACTTAAAACCATAAATGTTCATCCATTTATAATTTCCTTTGTACATGTATAAAGAGTTTTATAATTAAATTTTGAGCTCATTTAAAGCAAAAATACTTTATAGATTTAAATAAAAAGTAATCAAGTATGTAAATAATGCACACAAATCACTAAAACGTTAATTTATTTTATTTTGGGGACGATAATTTGAACGATCATCCATCCAAGTTACGCACCAGACAAAACCTTGCTTAACTCTAGAAATTTTTCTCAATTACTCACTTCAATGAATTTTCTCAGAAAAACCAATTAGTTCATGTCATATAGCATTATAGGCGCAAGAACGTGGCGAGTTTGAAAAAATCGTTAAAGCGGTTTTTCAAAAATTTGAAGGAACTTAAAGATCACAAGAATAAAGCGGCATTTCCGGTCATTCGATTTTTACTAAATTCTTCTTAGTATGTGCCAAGGCGGTAATAAATTTATATATAACATTTTACTTTTCTACGAAATCTGGTTTTCGAGATATATTGGCAAAATGCGTTCACACACACGCACGCACGCACGCATGCACTCACGCACACACGCATGTACCCCCCCCCCCT
>JAHWXV010761731.1:0-10867 GCA_024586415.1 Phrixothrix hirtus | reverse complement strand
ATATATATATATATATATATATATATATATATATATATATATATATAAAGGATGTTTGGTAACTCGAGCCGAAAAATGAAACCTCATGTACATTTTTAAAAGCTAATACGAAAGCGAGGAATACATTTTTTCCACTTCTTTCTTCATTTACGAGATATCTAAGCTTAAACGTTGCGAAAAAATAACGTAAATATTATATAAATATGAATTGCACTTAAAAAATTAGCTTAAAGGGGAGAAATTTATTGCGTTTAAATTTAAAATGAACAATAAAGAAATATTCCAAAAGAAGGAGAAATATTCAGGTAAGTGTTCAAAGATTTCACCATTTTCACGAATATATGCACCACAACGATATTAAATTTTGAATTTTCAGTTACTTGTTTAGACATAAACTTCCTTAAATCAAAAATGCACCAAATAAGGTCTAACCTTTTGAATATTTTCCGTGCAATATTATTGATAGTTTTGAAATAGCATTAAATTACAGTTTTAATAAATTTTTAATAAGATAAAATGCAATAATACGAGAAATTGAACGATATTAGTAGTAGTGGAAATGCTTATACAAATAAAAATAAATCTAATTGGATTGTAAATCTGATTAACAGGGTAATTCCTTTAAAAGTCAAACAATTATTATCTTCTGGTATAAATTTAATTTAAATTATTTATCTGATGCTATAGACGTTAATAGACTCTCAGTACAAGTAGAAGCACCCATTAGTTTAGTTAATGATAAAAAAAACGAAGAATTTAGAGGAAATATTACTAACATTGTAAAAAATTTCATGAAGTCACCAATTTCATATTTGGATTCTTATTAAAACTTTTTATTGTGGCAGAAAGGCATCTAAATAATAACAAACATATTTTAGTTCTTCGAGCAGATAAGAGAAATGTTACTGCTCTAATGAATAAAGATGAATATGTATTAAACCTTGAACAAATATCAAATGATAAAAAGACGTAGAAATTGTTTTCGCGCGATCCAACGTGTCTTTTTCAAACCAGAAATAATAACATTATTAAGGATTTGAGCACCAAAGAAATTACTTTGAAAGAATTAGAAGAAACGCTATACAAATCTAATAGCATATCTTCAAAAATGTATGGTCTACCTAAAATAGGCGAATCAGATCTCCCATCAAGAAATATCGTAGCGTGTATTGGTTCACCATCCTATCAATTTTCAAAATGGTTAGCTGGAACGTTGAAAATTACTGGAAGGCCAATTAAAATAATATCATCTAAAGGAATATTTACAAATTCTGTTTTGTTGAGTATTAAAGAAAATAGAATAAAAGTCAATTTATTTCCAAGTTATAAGTTGTTTATTATGATTGGTATAGCTGAATATGACATTTAAATTTGACTAGTCTAAAGTAAATAGAAAAATTGAGATATTTTATGGTAAGAAAATCCATTTCAACAAGTATGCCGATTTTTAAACGACAACAAAGTAGTTTATTAATTTCGTGGTTAAATTAAAAAGAGAATAGTCTGGAAAAATCAGCCTCATAAAGTAAAACCTTTGTTTCTTGTTCGTTAAATATACAGATTGTTAGTTGGGTTTCAAAAGCAGAAAGTGTAACATAATAGTGAAAGCATTATTCGTGATAGTGTTATGTTCGCAACCATATTGTTTCTATAGCCATACATCGCGAAGATTCTGCGTTGAGATGAAGTAGGAGCTATAATTAATGTGAGTTGTATGTATTTTGCCAACCCCACAAAAATTTAGATGCAATTAGTAGATATTATAGCATTAGTGGTTTTTAAAACTTTGCAGAAATAAGTTAGCACAGCAATATATATATATATATATATATATATATAAATTTAAGTAGTATGCGAAGGGGAGTTCTTGATCCACAATTGGGTCAAGGTCGTGTCAATGCCGTCCGCAATCAGTTCAAGGCCCGGTCAACGACCGGTCACGATCTGGTCCTTGACTTTCCTTCACAATCGGACCAAGGTTTGGTCAATGATCCTTCTCCACAACTGCGTCAGGACTAGGTCATTGACCTTTCTCCACAATCGGGCAAAGGCCAGGTCAAAGACCCCTCTACAATTGGGTCAAGATTAGGCTAATGACCTTTCTCCACGATTGGATCAAGGCCAGGTGAGTGACCTCCATCATTGAGTTAGTTGCGGAACATTTGGTGTCGACAATTGGATGTTCATCAATCATCATTCCTTTCATATGCTTACCTTGCCTGAACCCCCACCAGTGTAAGTTTAACTTCACTGTTAGCACTACTTATCATATGTGACTCACATTATTGTAAAGATATATAAGGGCTTACATCTGACATGTGGTTGTAGTTTGTTAACAAATAAGTCATACCCTTAATAAATATGGAAAGTCTCTTTGATATTATTGAGAACGCTAAGGTGAAAGTGTTTCAACAAAATGGCGAGAGGGTAGCAAAGAAATCTGCTCGTTTTTCATTATTGTGTGAGAATTTATACTTTTTAAATAAAACAATGACTAAATATGTCAGTCTTGGGGTGTATCCGGATAGTAGAGAATATGAATGTCATAGTTCAGTATTTCGAAAGTAATAGTGAGGATATGTGGGCACCGATCAAAGCTACTTTGAAAACTGTTTTCTTTAGTCAAATAGATCACTCAAAAGTTATTATCATTGA
This sequence comes from Phrixothrix hirtus, assembly GCA_024586415.1. NCBI lineage: Eukaryota > Metazoa > Arthropoda > Insecta > Coleoptera > Phengodidae > Phrixothrix > Phrixothrix hirtus. The sequence goes on along the minus strand of JAHWXV010761731.1, from coordinate 8,212 downwards.
AGATAATGATGGTAACAAGATTCACTTAGGTCGAGAGTCGTTTATAGAATTACAGCGTTTGCTATTTGTAATAGAACGAAGATTAGCTGCATTACTAGTGAAGGTTTTAAATCGTTTTATGATAACCTATTAAAAAGTATTGTAGATTTACCAGGTGATCCAAAAGTGAACGTTATGACCATTATCGAACAATGTAGAGATGTACAAAGTGAGAGAATCTTGTTATTGTTGGAGATGTTACATTACATTCCTGAAAAAATTACAGCTGATTTTAACGTTGTTAAAGCATCTGTGTAATAAGTATTAGAAAAATTGCAGTGGGGATGTAAATATAAATATAAAGAACTACAATATAATTATATAGTGTTTAAATTATTTAATAACAATGTGAATGTATTACGTGGCGGAACATTCGACGAAAGCTGTAGATAAATGCGCATCCATTGAACAATTACAACAAGAATTTCAAGAATTAGTATTTGATACTGAGAGTGAAGCGGTTTATAGATTCTGGGAGTTTAGTGCCAAGTATTGCAGTAATTTAGTGAAAAATTATACTAAAGGTATACAGATTTGTAGCGAACATCTAGAAGGAGAAGTGTGCAGCGGATGTTTGATACGACGGTTACGTAGTGGGGATTTAAAAGAATTTACTAATCAACTTAATCCGTTTTTCCCTAATGATGGAAGTGGTATTATCAATTCTGAAGCAAGTAGCGAAGAAAGAGGGGAAAATACAGAAGACAAAGTAATTGAAAGGGAGCAATATAATAATGACATTGGTAATAATTAACTAAAGCAAAAATCAAATGCGTTATATGGTGACGTGGTCGTCTGCGTACCCAGAAGCACGATAGGGAAACTGACAATAAGTATTATTGGATATAATACGATTTGAAAGGAGAGTGAAAGAATATGATTATATTATTTCACCTATTTTAAATGTTAATCATAGGGCAAAAATTTATTGTGAACGTTTTCAGAATTGTAAATAAGTGATAATTTTATGATGTGTTTATGCATACCCATTATTATTGCGGCTTTACTTAATAAGCTTAGAACAGTTTAGAGTAACAATGTATTTTAAGCAGTGTTATACTATAATATTATAATGATATGTGTTATTTATATGAAATAACCTCCAGCATACCCAAGAAGTCGTTGGTATTAATTTATAAGTCTTTATAGGTAAATATAATTTATTAAAAGTCATAACATTACATTGCATATTGATTGTATAGAAAATATACATTTGATAACGTACAGATACAAAGTGATTTCAGATGATGCAAGCTGCTTCATTTTCTGTTAGTGCTGATTATTCTCCTAGTTCGATTTGTGGCTGAGATATATATCTTCGTATTTTCGGGCCCTTTAACATAAACGGCTTCAGCATCTTGGGTTGCTCGACGAAGAACGTCTGGAAAAGTGTACAGTGGTGTAAATCCTTCACTCCAATCGATACAATGATGGTTATGCATTAACCAGTGCCCTTGTCTTTTATATTCATGATTCAAGTTTGATAATGGATATGGTGGTTTGAAAATTGTATTACATATCACTGAATCGTTATAAACAGCTAGTTACTTAGGCATTTAGCTTGCTTTTCGATATTTTAAAGCCTTAAATGCAAACTACGTACATCGATACTGTAGAAACCTAAGTAATAGGTATGATGGCATGAAAATATATTTATGTATTCAGAATTGTCGCACTGCGTTAGTTAAAGCGTTGTAAGTTACTACGCGATCATGTAAAATTAAGCAATACGCCATTGTTTCTGGTGATATATTGGTATTTGTATCGATTTCCATTCTTAATACTACAGCTTAGGATTGCATTGAATCTTTTTGATTTGAAAAATCCATAACTATAAGGGGTGTTATAGATTTAAAGTCTTGTGGTCATAGAGAGGTTGATTGTTTTTCTCATAATATGAATACTAGAATACATATCATATAATATAGCAAAGTGGTTGTTTTCGAAGTTGATATTGAGATTATCATATGGATAGCTTTCGCTGTTAAGATAGACCCTGATGTTTTGAACACTACAGTCATCAAATTTACTCATGTCTGTTTTATCTTGCTTTTCTTGATACGTTTGAAATCCAACCACAATTTAACGCAGTGGTCCTAAAGTAGTGCTTAGTGATTTCTTGCATAGTACGATAAATATGAGTTTCCCAAGTTCTAAATGCAACTTATGTTTCCATATTCTTATCAATATATTTTGTCAAAGCTAGTTGTTCAGCAAGGCCGACTGTTATATGCGGTACTTTTTAATATATTTTATCATTATTAACTTTAAGGTCTTCTTTTTCAGAACATAATAGTGAATCCTTGTCAGAATTGCTTTACAGTAACACTAATTCTTGTCTAATATTCAAAATAATTTTTTTGTAATCTTCAGCGAATCCTAGCGGTGTGTTTAGAAGTATACATACATTAAAACTTTCAGAACTATCAACTATATTACTATTGCCGTTAGGAAACCAACCGGCATTTTGAAGTTTCACATTTTCAGTCGAATTATATGATAGATAGCCCTTGATTGTTGAAGTTATACCCGTTCGTGTTGTGGAATCAACCGCTACACCATTCATTTCATAACGAATTTTACTAAACAAGTAGGCGATAGCATTATTAATGAACCTTGAGTTGACAGATGGAGTTTTATCGTCTTTCAGTAGTCGACGGTAGAGTACATATATCTTCTTGTATTGGTATGCGAATTTCATCGTTGTTTTGAAAACGAGTAGTATGTGGCCAATGAGGATGCATTTTCCAATTAATGATTGAATTATCTATTCTGACTTTGTCAGTAATATTTAATATACTGTTCATTGCAATAACGTGACTCCAGGTGAACGAAGGAACACTTTATTCTTTTGTGTTAATGGTTTGTTGGTTGAACTCTTTCTAACGATTGTGAAAGAGGATTATGGATCTTTATAGCCAACAGTTTGATTGTATCTAAGCACCATTGTGGAGAGCTTTCAAATGAAGTCCGATCGTGATCGCTTCATCTCGATAAATCAACAGGATTTTCGTCTTGATCTAATACTTAAAGGATAATTTGTGAAATCGCATTAACGTTGATTGGTAAATAATTCACATGGCCCGGTACTTAGATAAGAAATTGTCCTTATTGTCCTTATAATTTCCAGTTGTAATATTACAGTCGATTAATAGGAATTTACATTTAAAATTTGATCGGGGTATTCAGAAATATGAATAATATTAGGTAGTAACATTTCTTGTTTGAAACCTAACAGTTTCAAAATTGAATTCTTAATCGAAAAGTCGACAAAATCCGTGCTATATGTGATGATTTCAGTGTATTATTATTATTCGCCCTGATCTTTACATATTCACGAGATCTTCTATCGAGCTGGGAATTGATGTAGTTGTTTATATTTGAAGCTTCGTAAGATCCATCAGGTATAGAAATAAACTTGTTTCCAATTTTAAGTTGATTATTCTTAATCGTTATGTTTGGAACAGTATTGAAAGTTTCAAAATTTGTCAAACCCATAACATATTCCTTTTCTGCTTTTAAAGTAGAGTAATTAATTGTGAACGTGAAGATGTATGACATTCCGTTAGTAATATTACACGATACTGAGAGAAGCTTATTTAACTCTAGCATATAAAAACTTGAATACTAAGTGACCACAATTATAAGAATTAGATCGTGGTAGTTTATCGAAGTTATACAATATATTCGTTACAGTACAGTCACTATAAAAATAATAAACAAGGTCCGGGGTGGTTTAGGTCAGTCAAAGATATCGAAATATATCACTTTATTATCACTTTTCACATAAGCTGTCCAATGGGTGCCATATCCAAATTTACCATCCAAATTAACAAAAGCGGCTTCATGTTTACGTACTTTTCACGGCAAAGTGTTCCGCATAAATACCCTGCGAAAATGTGGAATGTTTAAAAGTTTAGCGTAAGATTTCAAATCAATATTGGTTAATGCATGAGATGGTAGTTTTATTGAAGTTTTCTTTTACAATTACAAACGATACCAAATCCCTTTTATATGGTGACAAATATAGTCGTTTTCCAATTTCAACGTCTTGTGTTACTCTATTATGCTTTTTTGTTTCTTCTAACGCCTTTGTAGCATTCTTTGCGGAGTTTACGCTGTTTACAATAGTGGAAGCTCCCCGCCAAGACTACCGAGTGCTCCTAGAGACGCAAATGGCGGAACTAGGGTTTAAAACACACCTGTTTTGGGAATAGGGAGTATGCGTTTCTTCGGTATTGTAACTCGTTTTTCTTTCAAAGCCGATATGGCGTTTTTAATAGATAGTTTAATATTTGAAGTTTGACCCATTCCTGTTTCAGCAAGTTTCACTGCTTGATTAAGGTTGATCCCACGTTTTACTTTTCTATGTCTCTTCGAAACGCCCACTCCTAATTTACGTCTTCCTTTCATAATACCAGTTCCTAATTTAGTGAATTTAACTGTTCGATTAAAGCTAACCCTACGTTTTACGTTTCCGTTTCTCTTCCTTTTTGCTTTCATGATACCAGATCTTACTCCAATGGGTTTGGTTGCTTGAGTAAAACTGTTGCTTGTTTTAGGAACAGCCAATCCTAATTTAAGTTTTCCATTCATAATACCGATTACAGTTAAGGTTGCTACTTTTTATGCAAAACTTGCGTCTTTCAATTTACATCGCTTCCAAGCTTTGTCAGCCAATACCTTGTCCGACTTATGACGTTCAGCGAGATCTGTAGTTTATAAATAAGGAATAGTCCCGGGCGTTTTATTTACTAATGCCACTTCTTTATAATAATTCATGTTCAATAACTCGTAAGCACTTCTATCAGTCATTCTCTCTCTTAATATTATATTAATTGTACTAAAACTGTATAATCAGAATTTTCATCACTGAATTTATCAAGCTTAAGCTAGTAGCTAACAACATATTCGTAATGTCAATATGTATCCTTACTCCATCATAATAAATTAAAAGGGTATGGTGTGGGGGATGGGGTTCATGGATAGGGATACAGTATGTGTGTGTAATCATTCTAAGATAAAGATTAATGTGAATCTAACAAAGTCAAAGCATAAATAGGTTAATGTATAATATGTACGAAGTTGGGTAGTTTAAATGTTAGTTTTAAATATATTTTAAGTCAGATGTCGTGTTAAATTTTATCTTTATCTACACTTATATTTACAAGCTCTCCATAACAAATCTATTGCATTGTTAATTTCATTTATCACTGTATTTATGAATCTATAATAATTCATTTTGTTTTATATAAACTATGTACTTTCTCTACCAAGAAGTCACGCATATTTACTAAAGCTTCTAAGTATTTTATTTCATTTATTATTAATAATAGTACCGAAGGGAATACATTGTGAAATTATTTTAAAAATGTTGGTATAATTTTAATCCGTCTTATTAATTCTTGATTAAAAGAATAAGATAGTGTTAATACATTAATGTATAGGGATGCCTGTAATTAATTTCACTTGTTTAAAAATATTCACTTTAAAAACATGACAATTTATCTAAAAACCATAAAATGATTTGAATGGTATTGTGTAAGAAGCAGGCAAGAAAAAAAGGTGTCCTTACATAATAACAATGCCGCTTTGTTAAAAAGGGTTTAGCAACTTATCAATGATCGATATAATGAACAATATTTAAAATAAAATTTACATGTTTGGAATTGCATAGAAAATCAATTATAATATATGCATGATAGTAGTATAATTTTGCCTGTTAATATTTGTTAACTAAGCCCCCGGAAACGTTCAGCTAAATGCGAAATAATTTGGAATGATAAAAGTGTGCTATAATTATTAGAAATGCGTAAGTTTAGATAATAGAAGTGACATTTACGAAAAAATGCATGAAACGTAAATATCCTCGTTGTCATTTAGGGTCTGGATGTCGAATTATTACAATAAAATTGTTTATTTATTAAGACCGAATTCCTCAAAGTACTAAATTATTTATTTTTATACTTAATATTTGCAACTTGCATTACTTTAAAATATGCATGTTTTTATACTATAAATCTAGGCTATAGGATTATATAGTTGAATGTCCTTTTCTAATGAAATATTTCTATTTAAAATATTAATTTATATTGGAATATATTTCTTACATTCATTTTAATGTCTGAATAAATAATGAAAATAGCAGAATGTTGTATTATCCGCTGTTATTAATTAAACACCGCTAATTTATGTGAATATAAAATTTCTTAAAGAATCTAATGCAGATTTAAATAATGAATGCTATTCGGATGATGTGTAAATTCACTATACAACGTTTTATAGTTGTGCGCTGTGATGCCGTCATTTTATGCGTGTTAGAACCTGCAGAAAGCTGAAACATATAGACGTGTTTGTATAAGTATGAGTCTCGAGGAGCTTTTGATTAAACCGTGAATAAAAAAACGCAAACAGAACCGCAAAACCGCGAATTGAGCTTTAATTTAACATCCAGACTAATTACATAATAATGAATTTTAAATCAATTTAGTCAGATCTTCGATTTTTACATTAACTGATTGACTAATTAAATTAAGCCGTGAGTAAATCCGCGAACCCGCGAAATAAACCACGAACTGAACCGCTAAAACTGTAATAAACCGCGAATTAAAGCGAAAAATCGCGAATAAAACCGATAAGTCGCTAATAAAACCACTAATCTGCTAATAAAACCACGAAACCGCCAATAAAACCGCGAAATAAACCGCAAATTAAACCGAAAAACCGTGAATGAAACCGCGAAAATGCGAATAAAACCGCAAATCGCGAAATAAATCGCGAAATAAACCCCGAATTAAACAGAAAACCTCGAACAAAACCGAGAATTAACATCGACACCGCGAACCGCGAATTAACTCTTTTTCATGTGAATGTGTGGATGGCCCTGTACCCGCTAATCTTATCTAATGGTAACCAAAATTTCTTGCTGCCTTCGTTTGAATTATGTAATAACTTTGAAATGCAGACCTTCGTTGGGTACACCAAAGTACTTCCTTTTGAGTGAATTTAGTTTTAAACTATTTGCAACGTTTGTAATATTGATTCAACACTTTATTCGTGGTGAATGCTTAATTAGGTGTATCATATTCTATTTCTTGCGTGTTTATGATCGAAACATTTTACTTTCAATCTAATAATAGCACTACCTGTTTTCACTATTTTATATTTCATAGTAAATGGCATAGCTAACTTAATAACCTATCTTACTAGTTGTACCTGTAAAATATTTATTGCAAAACGAATCGAAATTTGTGTCCATATTATCCCAGATAAGTAGTTAGATGACGGACTTTGTACATATTTAAAAATACGTGTTGCATTTATATGGAGATGCTGACCCCGTATTTTAGAAATCTATCTTCAATTTTACAATTTACATGTATTACACTCACATCTGCATTTAAATAATTTCTGAAAATTAGTTTTTGAGACTTATGCTTGTAATATGTTTGCAAATGTCATACCTAGGAGCATAAGGAATTCGTTTTAGTATAATATTTTCGAAAACAGTAACGCATAGACAGAATAATTTATTAATAATTTTCTAGGTATCGAATTTAATTATCATAGTGAACGAAAATGTATGCTAGATTAACGTTTTACATTGTAACCTTTTAGATGGTGTACGAACTCTTGTAGAACGTATTCCAAATCCATCGCCACAGAAACTATCTAAAACAAAACCACAAGTCACTAGGCACTCCACAAAACTTCAGCAATGGTTTATATCTTTTTTAACGTAAAGCATGTATAATCTCTTACATCTTTTGATGACACAATGTCGAATACACAGTTTGCTGTAAATTATCAAAACGTACGTTGTAGGTAATGATGATAAATTATTATTAATTACTAGAAAATTCCTCTTCCACTGAGAAAATGATATGTAGTAAGTAGTATTCTCAAATAATCTTTAGAAGCTGCATGGCGCTTTACTATGTCCCGGTTGGAATTCAGGCACACATATTTTCAAGGTTAAGCTATACATTCCGTTAAAGTCATTAAAAAGGGGAATATATTTCAGGACTTGGAAGATTTTCGTTGCACATTATCGCTGGGGTGATAAAATAGAGCTGTAAAAATCTGGTGTGAGACAACACACGACTTTCTCTTACACATTTTAAATTTAATTTGAATTTATTTACGTAAGTGACTTTCCTATACACCGAAATTG
>JAHWXV010761614.1:0-11065 GCA_024586415.1 Phrixothrix hirtus | reverse complement strand
AATTTTGATTAGAAGCGGAGATATATTAAAAAACCGTTTTTGGGGGCGAACTTTGAGGGTGGTTTTCATGTCTTAAAAGTGCTTTACAGCAGATAAAAAACATACGTGTCTTTTATTTTTTGATGTTCTACAACATATCAAAAGATCAATGACATCGTTGAGTTCGGGTTGGGGCCCTTTCCTTGTAAGTGTATTTACGTATTATTAACTAATTCCAAATTATCAATTTTAATAAAATAAAAAATAGGGTACATCAATTAACGCATTTGAACCACAGAAATTCATCAGGTTTACTCTAGTCTAGTGGTTAAATTCATTGTCACAGATTTTTTTTAATTTTTAAGTTAATTTCTTTTAAATACGTATATTTTATTATCCCTAGGACATTCATCTTTCATATTCATTGAAAACTCAACTGGGAAGATAATAAAGCATAAGCGAAAATAACATTGAATTTCCTATATTCATCTGTAGGACTCACCACCCTGTATACATATGTATTTAATTGAAACATACTACTTTGTGGTTACGCAACTCATTTAATGCTAAATCAGAGACATACTTGTGCACTTAAAACATCTTAATACAATTGCGTCAGCAAAGGATACAACCGTAAACGGTATTTGTTAAAAACATACACAGCTTAACTGTATACATATAGATAAGGCAGCGAAGCAAGAGGTACACGTCATCCCTAAAACTTTATAACCAAACATAATAAACAAAAGTTCCTAATACGTTTATCTCAATTTAATGTATTATTTTTTACAAGTAAGCAACAAAAATTACGCAAAAAGTAATAACTTCAATGCTCTATGTATTTATAAGTTTTATGTTTAACTCATTAATAAAGCATATTACTTACAAAAATCTCAATTTTAATTTTTAGAATTGCCAGCGAGAGATTTTTAAGTCAACATTATTTTTGCAAGTAATTTGACATTTAATCTATTCTGTTTTCTTTATGCTGTATCGTTTATTTTAGGTTTCTGATTGATTCATTATTTTTCAGTTATTTAATATTCTATTAGGTTTCGCAACAAGCAATGGGTTATTTTGAAAAGTAACATATCACTGGTGGTTCTTTGACGTCTTTAAATCCAGTTAGAGGAGCAAATTTACCTACGAAAGGAGTTGCTTATAATTTCAAAATATGCACAATTAAAGAGTCATTCCATTGTACGACTGCATTAGTTGCGATTGGCCAAATTTAATCCAAATTCGAAAAATCCTAGAAAAAAATTTGTTCGTAAATCAATCACTGCCCAGCAAGCAATACGTCATTTAAAATGTGAGATGTATGAAAAAGTTAGCTTACTTAGACATACACTAGGAGGTATTGATAAGATCTTAGCCTAACATAGAAAACTTTATTGTGTTTGAAAACAAATTTTTATTTGTTAACGTAATAACCATTAAACTCAATACACTTCGCACATAAACTGTTAAAAGTCTTTGAAAAGATTATTTGTTTTTGGTCTGCAAACCACTCCTCCAAAATAGTCATTACTGTTTCATTCGATAAAAACTTTCCATTAAAAATTTTTTTAATTTTTAAAAAAGGCAATAGTCTACTGAACAAAGGTGGGAGTTAATCAATTCAAAGTGAACTTCATCAATTTTCGACAACGCAATCAATGGTTTGTAAACGGAAGCATTGTTCTGTAAGAAAAGAACATATTTGGAAATTTATCCAGAATTAATGTAGAATAAAACGCCTTGTCTCAAAGAATCGAAACAAAGACGAAACGTCTTCGTTTCTGCAGATTTTGGGGGGTATCAACGCGTTCCGATTCTTTTGATTGTTTTTTGTTTCTGGTTCGTAATGATGAATTCGTGTTTTGTCCATAGTTACAACACGATCTAAACACTTCCAAGGGTGCTCTTCAAAACAGTGGTACAGTGACTTGGAAATTATCATTTTCAGTCGCTTTTGATCAGCATTCAGGTATTTAGATTTGGCAGATAATTTTCTCATACCCAAATCACGATGTACGATGTGATCGATACATTCGCAGAAAGGGTTTAAAGTCTCAGATATAAGTTTCAGCCAAATTCGACAATCCTTCAAAATCACGCCATATTTTTAGGAGTAGATACAGAAATAGGTGTCTAAACCAATTTTATATGAAGCCGTACGAAGAACAATGATCCTTCAATGTATTTACCATACCCGCATACATTTCCTTACCGAAACCATTTCCAAAACAGATACTTAATCACCGACCGCTTCTTAATTTAATCAAAATTGAAATTTTTACATAACATGTTTTCTCTAGAAATTCACAATGTAGAATCGGATAAATATTTTATCGCCAAAATTGAAGGAACTGTATTTCAAATAACATACACGTTGCAGTAACCGTTTTCGATCTTGTTTATCGGAAAGTTCCAAGGCCTTGTATGTAATATAAACTCTATTTCTGTATAATTGTTATACAAGGTTAGTTCAATAAGCTAGGTAAAAATACAAGATATGGCGCCACCACAATAAAATCAATATTATTTTATAAAAGTATATGCCTTCCGGATGACGTTATGCCAATTTTCAGGAACATCTGCCGATTAGTTTGTGTTTAACAGCCATTTGAAGTAAACAACTTGTATTAGTTTCGCTGGAATGAAAAATGATTTTCGCGTCCGCATTAAATATTATTTCCTGCGTTGAAAAACAATATAAGAAACAAAACAAAAGCTTGACAAATATTATCCGGACCCTGCTCCATCAGTTAAAATGATTCACAAGTGGTTTAACGATTTTTGTTGTGATCGTACGAGTATTTATGACCTGAGCTATCTGGCAGGCCAAAATATACCTGTACATCAAAAATGATAACAAAAATGTACGATGTTGGCAGTTCACCTGTTTCAATTTTACTTGATGATTTCGATATAAAAAATCTTTCTGCAAGATGAGTGCCACATTCGTTAATAGTGGACCAAAAACGTAGGCGTTCAACAACTTTGGAGTATTGTTTGAAAATGTTTATTTTTACGTCGATTTATTACTATTGATGAGACTTCCATCTACCATTATACCCCGGAAATCGAAACAATGGTTATAAGCTAGCTGAAATGCACCGAAGAAGGCAAAAGTGGTACCATCGGCTGGTAAAGTCATGACAACTGTTTTTGGGGATACTTGCGGAATAATTTTTATTGACTACCTTCAAAAAGGTAGAACAATAACGGAAGAATATTATTCATCGTTATTGGACAATTTGAATGAAAATATCAAAGAAAATAGGTCACATTTAGCAAAAAAATTTGTTTCACCCCGATAATGCATCAGTACATTCTTTAGCTATTGCAACTGCAAAAATACATGAATTGCATTTCTAAACACTTTCATATATATGCCCCATATTCTCCCGACTTGACTCCTTCTGACTATTTCTTATTCCCAAATATGAAAACTTGGCTTGGTGGTAAGAAATTTTCATCCAATGAAGAATACACGTATTTTTCAGACTTTAATAAATCTTATTTTGTTGAGGGGGTTAAACGTCTTAAATATCGTTATAATAAATATATCGAGTTATTTTTACACCGAAAAAACAACTGCTTGTTTCATTTTTATCTAACTTATTGAACTATCCTCGTATTTCAGATCAACAAAACGCGAAAAAGCCTTTTAATAGTTTTACGAGAAAAAAGTATACTTGACGGTAGCCTAACTACGGTAGGAAAGATAATTAAGATATTGGTTTTTCATGAAAGAAAGGCGATCCACGAAAGGATTTGAAGAAATTATCGTAGCTTTACGTTAAATCGAATTTTTTCCAAAATATATAAAGAAGTAAGTTTGTGTATTTAGGCAAGATCTGGATTTTTGAAAATAGTTGTGTATGTAAAGCTTGGTAAGATAATTGTGGCAAAAGTATCAAAATAATTAGAATAGATAGAAAAAGGTTGCCGTTTTCTACAATATTTGAATGCATTGCATTAATAACTAAAGTTTAGATACATCATTTAGATGCTTGAAATGGTAATCGGTTTATTGAAAATACTTCCTTAACGTTTTAATCCAATACAAAAGATTTAAATTATCATGGAGACAAGAAGCAGGAAACATTTCTTAAGTGGTATAAGGAGAAATTATTAACAAGTCTACAAAAATCTTTTTAGCACTGGACAATGCTAGTTATCATTCAACACTTACCAATAAAATCCTTAATACTTCATCGAAAAAACATCCATAGAACAGTAGTTATGAGAAACATTGAAGCCAATTTATTAAAAGTATATTTTTTAAAATTAGTTAAGGTGTAAAAATTGCACCAGAAATTATTTAATTAATATTAATAAATTAGTTGGTAAGAATACACCCCCCAAAACACATGTTATTGATACACTTGCAGTGACATTCTGTGTTAAGATTGATATTTGACCATTGTATTTTCAATTTAATTGAGCATATCTGAGCAATTCTGGAAACCTATTACAATAGCCGTGCAGGACGAGCTGGCGGTGGTAATCAAAATGCGTTAAAGCTTAATTAGGAAACTGTAAGCACCGTGAGTCCCACAATTTTAAAGAATTATATCCAGCACCGCAAAAAAGAAATATTTAAATGATAACTAATTTAGGTGAAGATACACATGGTAAACGCAGTTGCAGTATAAAAAGGAAACTGTTTGTTTAAAAAATATCCGTGCTTATGATGACAAGTATTAGGAGATATTCAAATATTATCATATTTTATTATAATGTCTACTACTAACATTTAAAACTGTATTTCAGATCTCAAGCAAGAAAAGTAGTTACCGAAGTCATTATATTATATAAAAATACTTTTATGCTCTAGCATTTAGTAATATTTTTATTTTGCTTCAAAGTGATTACTCTTATACTTTTATTTTAATATAATGTAAGAGGGTAGTAACTTATTTAATTTTTATTTGCAAAAATATTTTAAATGTGGGTTGCCAACCAGCGCATATTTCAAAATTGTTTTAGAATTATATGAATATACCAATGTTGTTACCTTAAAACGTTAAATTATAATAAATTTTGCAATAGATATTCTAGTTACACTTTAGCGCAACGTGTGGTGGTCATTTACATGATTACCGGCACTTTATTTAAAAGTTTGACGTTATTGTAATGGAGATTGTTGATTATACGAGGGCTGTTCGGAAAGTAGTACACATTTACATCGCATTGAGCGCCGACGACTAGACCATCAGTCGCTTTCAGTTGTATGTCTACTCTCTGCGAAGTTCCGTGTTGCTGTTACTGACTATGTTGTTTCTCTGAGTGTTTATAATGTTTATGACAATAGATAACGCCATTGCTTGTGAAGTTAGGGCTGCAGTTAGATTTCCTAATGCAAGAAATGTGCGACCATGTAATATTCACCGTCAGTTGAAGGAGATGTATAGAAACAATAATATTGATGAATCGTCTGGTCGACGATGGTGCCGTAACTTCAACTTGGGGAGCGAAAACACCTATGATGACGAGCGTTTGGAGCGACCGTCAGTCATAAAGGACGAACTGCTGAATTCAATTGACGAAGTCGTAAAGAGCAATCGACGTGTCACAATGTTTCACGAGCAATTATTCATGAAATTGTCAAAGATTATCTGAAGTATGCAAAAATTTGTGTAAGATGGATCCCTGGAATGCTTACTGTTGATACAGAAAGAAGTATATGGGTACAACAATGATGTTATGGAGCGTTAATCTGTTGAAGGAAACTTTCTTGACTCGCATTGTCAATGGTGTTGAAAAATGAGCTTGCTTAGGCAACACCTGAGAGTAAACGACAAAAAATGAAATGGCATCATGCTCAATCACCTGATAAACCAAAAAAATTCAAGATGGTAGCGTCTACCCGAAAACGACGGCCCTTTTCTGGGATCAGCGAAGTGTACTGCTTATTGATTCCATGCCCCGTGGAGATACTATCAATGCTGATTCATATTGTGTAAAATTGAAAAAATTACGGCGGACCATTCAAAATCGACGGCGAGATATGATGTCTAGCGGCGTCATTCTCCTACACGACAATGCTAAGCCTCATGCACCTTGGAAAACACAACAACTTATCCAACAATTCAAGTGGGAAACTTTCAACCATCCACCGTATATAGTCCGGTCCAGGCTTCTTTAGATTTTCATCTCTTTGTAAAACTTTTTAGCGAGAACGAAATTTCAAAGTGATGAAGAACTGAAAGAAGATGTGACCAATTATTTCAATGGACTGGCGGCGGGGGATTATTAAGCTGGGATACAAAAACTCGTCATACGTTATAGCAAATACTTAAATTTGCACGGCGGCTATGTAACGAAATAGTTTAAGATACATACTTTATAAATAAAACGTTTATTTTTTTTAATATTTAATAGTTATTTTTAGCTCCCAAACGGGTACTCGTTTCGGGACAATTTCAGAATCAACATTAATGGCGAAATTCTATATACCGGGTAATCGTATTGTTTGGGATTTTTTAACTGTTTTGGTATCCCCGAGTAATTGGTACCATTGGTTGTTAATGTGACAGCAAAATGTTTGAAGGTAAGTTTACTGTCATGCTCGGCAGTGGCGTGGTAACGAAACGTTTACTAATGATTAACTTTAATTTATCTATACCGTGTTGTTTCAGTGGATATTTATACTTTATATCTAAATGAATTAATTAATAAAAGGTGATATTAGCTTTAAAATAATTTGACAGAAGCAATTTGACAGTTTCAATTTTATTATACAAAAAAGAACGCCACTGATTCAGTTGTCACTAATTTTAATTTTAAAACTTCAAAATAATACTGCTGCCAACATAAACTTAACAAAAAAAAATCACAAACAAATACGTTCACCCGGTATAAAATATAAGTAAACCGCTCCCAAGATTCGTTTTCTACACAATGTCGTCAATGGCTTCTGAATTAGATAAATAAAGAAATATTGAATCAAAATTGATATTGATCACGAGATTTGAGTATGTGAATTTTAAACAAAATTTTGTTTGTAGGACACTAAACAAAACAGTCAATATTGCAGTCATACCACGCTAATAGGTTAAATTGAACTACGAAATAAATATGTAAGAGAAGGACTGCGTTGTTGGCAACGCTGTGCCGAGTTGCCAAGTTTCATTTATCTTATGGTAGTTGTCTTCATTGTGTACGTGTTTAGAATTATAACCTAATGTTTGAATATCAAATATAGGCGGGAACATTTTGGCAAACTGTACGGCTATGAGATTATTACAATTAATGGCCCAATTGTTTTATTTAGTGAAGTGACCTATACGTATGTATATGTATAAGCGTAATTGTTCAATTATTGTAAATAGATATAATATAATTTGCTTTATTTCGGCCTTAATTATGAGTTTGCATATTACGACATAGTTAAAATTCAGAACCTCTTAGTATCTAATTAGATTTTTCTGAGAAATGCCAAATTAAAATTATTTTAAATTGAAGGTAAATACTTCTTGAATTTCTCAATAATAAACAGATTAAAAGCATTCTTGTTTTTATTTAATTATTTTAAATTATAATTATAAACTTTGTCATTAGGCAGTATTCGGTTTAACAAATTTATTATTTTTAATATTAAACAAAACGACAAATTTCTGCAATAATTACAAATTATTTTAATTGATTAGTCTACCATTCAAGTAATATTTTTAAAACCACATCTAATTATTTTAAATCGGTTAGATAATGACTAATCAATTAAAATAATTTGAAAGCAGCAAATCTACCTGAAACGCAGGAATTTAAAACTTAAAATGTGGACTTTATTCGGTAAACTATTTACAGAAAATAAATAATGTCATTAGCAAATGTGGGGTAATTATCTGATAACACATTAATCATTGTAAAAGTTTAAATCTAATTTACCAGTAAATGGTAGGGCAATTATACTTAAATTCCAAATATCTATGCCGTGTTTACACTAAGCGACCTTATTACGCTTATGATAGTTTGTGAATAAGTTTGTTTTTTTGCATTATGCTCAGGTTGCATGATGAGAAACAAATTAGAAACATTTGTTCGCGAACTGTAACAAACAAACAAGTTCGTGTTTTGTTTTGTCCTGTTCGCTTAGTGTAAACCCTGCTTGGAGGTACAGCTTAAACATTGCTTTTATCGAAAAAAGTGATTTTTCTGACTGTGCGAAAGAGAATATGTTGTTCGTCAGATGGCCGTTAATTATTAATCAATGTGATTTATATTAAATCTATTATGGTCGAGCGAAACTTACCTGCAGACGAACACAATTTTTGTTTTGTTCTGGCAGGTTTAAATCTACTACCTGACTTATTTTAGTCTTTAACTAACTTAAAATATTACTCTGTTCAAGTATAAACCAATTAACACAAACAAATTAAACCTTTATTACGTATAAACAGAAATGTTTATTTCAGACAAAATTTGATCTATAATGTGATACATATAAGGATCGGAAATTTAAAATAATATCGTTACGTAACATTATTTTAACTAAACCTAAATGTAAATAATCTATGTTGTCACAACCTGTACAGTTATTTTACAAAGAAAAGGTACTCTTATATCTGATTTTCCTAACAAAACGATTATTGGAATCAACTGTTTTTTAACCTACTTATGAATTATACTATTTTAACTTAAATCTATTAAATAATCGACGTAAAGACATTTACAGGACGTAAATGATACAGAATTTAAATCAAAACAATTAGTTTAAGTAATTAACAGACCATAAAATGGTCTTTACTTTCATTACTCGCGTAATAATTTTCAATTTACTGACTTGGCTTACCTTTCTTTTGTTGTAGAAGATGATTCTTTATTTTAGCGATGTTACTATCATGCTAATTTTTCCAAACGACATGATTAAAGCTTTTGTTCTAATTATTCCTGAAGGATGGGATCAAAATGATGGAACTTGTCGCTGTCTTTTGTTTTACCGGCAACTATACCAGGCGTAGAACTTAGTCACGGCTGAGATGCATCACTTAACAAAGCACAGCTTTGAACTTATTCACACACGTTAATAGCGCGCACTTCTCGTGAAAAAAGCCTAGCTTAAGGGCTGTTTCGAGTTTTTATGTACATTACCCTTCCAGTTAATAACTCCAGATATCGTCCGAATTTGACGAATCACTTTTAAATAACAAAGTTCGTTATTTTGGTGTACTCGCAAATTAGCCAAACGTGCTATTTTTCAAATTCGGAGGCTATATAATTAGTAAAAGTTTGCTAATTTCTAGTTGTCAATCAAAGAGACGTTTTAGGTCAATTTTAAATATCGTATTTTTTGAAATGGTCACGAAACAAGTGTCTATCGAGTATACCCCAGAAACCTTTCTTTTGTTGAAAGGCGCCACTTTGAACGATTTGTTTGCTTAAACGGTAAATCCTACTTTTAGTTTATAAAGATATTTACAAGGTTTTCTTACTTTGCTTCTAATAAAAATGTATTTCAACGTATTTTTGAATAAATTTTTAATATATTGTGCAATAATAATTAATATTAATTTTGATTGCGTCAACAAGGTTACACTTTATGCTCTTTTTATAAAATTTGTTTACTTATCGCATACCACTTTGGTGCGAGATAACCATTTCATGTACCATTTCTTTCTTAAGACTTGCCATCTTGATGAGATAACCGCCTTAGGGAAAACGTTACTAAAGTGACGTGGTAACTATTTAACACGTGGTCTGGCATGAAATATGTAGCTTCAATATAACTAAATGAAAACATGTGTCAGTGACTACTTAATTGACAGCATTGAAGTAACATAAGTCTTGCACCAGACTTGCATTACGTCATTTGCCATGCAATTTCAGTGAGCGTCCCTATTTATTGTTAGACAACTGTGATTATAAATGAAGAACAGAAAAATGTTATAATCAATATTTTCAGGCGTTGTGGCAAAACAAATACATATAATTTTGCACGTTCATTTGAATGTCAGACAGCTTTGCAGTCGTTGGATTTCTCACAATTTAAAAGAATTGCAAAAATAGGTATGTGTTAATTAGTGCAAGGAAATACTTCAAAAATTCGACCACGGTCGTCCAAATTTATTACATGGTAACAGTTGACGAAACATGGATATATTCGTATGAGCCTGAAACTAAACAACAATCGTCTGCATGCCTGCTTTAAAGTCAGCCAAACCGAATGGAAGTGGCCTCTTCACGAACCGTTTTAAAAAAAATCGTTGCTTGCTTCTTCGAAAAAACTGGTCATGTTACCATTGTAGCATTAGAGGATCGAAAAACAATAACTTAAAACGGTGAATCATTGTTTATCATGACAATGCAAGTGCTCACAAAGCACAACCAACTTCGGATTTTTGACCAGTGAAATTATCCATATTCGCATGATTTATCGCACCACGATTTCTTCTTGCTCCCAAACGTAAAAATAAAATGCGAAGCAAGCGTTTGTCATCGCCTGAAGAGCCTGTTGAAATTTTTAAATCATTTGTTTCAGAGATACCTCGTTCGGAGGGGAGAAAATGGTTCAAAATTTGGTTTCATCGACTGCAAAAGGCAAATATTTTAAGAAGTTTAAAGATGTTTTGCTTACTTTCTCCGCGAATTTAGCAGTGCCGCTCATTTCATTCGCTAGTATGATCTTGAATCTCCGTAAATTTTTTTCCCGTAATATTTCATTTGCCTCGATTTTTGTTCGACATGAATTTGTTTTTTCTAGTATCACTTCAACATTTAAATATGAATTGCACCCTGAGCTTGAATTTTCAAATGGATTATTAAATTCCATAGTTGTATTATGCACCTCTGCAGCTACCAGGATTACTTTACCCTACAATGGTGTGATCATTTTGCTCCATAAAGCGCGCTGTCGCCTAATCTTGAATAATATTTTAGTTAGAATTTCGGCCAAAAAACAAAACCATATTGAATACAACAATCTTAGCTCTATAAAAAAAGTCAAATATACAACTGAAATAAGTATATTCGTTACTTGTCAAAATATGTTTTTTGGAGTATCACTTATTAAAGATTGTAATAGATCAAAATAGCGTCAAGACATACAATCGCGAAAGGCAAGGTTAACTCAGTTAAGATTGGGGGGGGGGGGGGT
>JAHWXV010761554.1:0-10492 GCA_024586415.1 Phrixothrix hirtus | reverse complement strand
CGACATTTTAACTTTACGATAAAATGAAATAAGTAGCACTTTCACTATATCTACGAAATTGATTTATGATCATCGTTTCTTCTATCATATTCCATAGTGCACCGCGTTGCTTTTAGATGTATTAAACTAAATAATGAAATACAATCCATACTAAGGGTTTTTTCAATATTTTACTATTTATCTCATATGCAGAAATATTATAAAATGAATAAAAATAATACAAATGTGACATAATTAATGTTAAATAGAAACTATTAGTTTCAATGAAAATAGAAATATTATATCTCAATGGTATATTATGCAAAACAATTCACATACACTATTTTATCTTTTGAATGTTCCTTACATATAAAACCGCTACATTCTTCGCATTTTCTTGTGTTTACTCTAGTTTTGCCTCTTCCACTGACAAAGCATCTAGTCCTAGTTTTATTTACAGTATCCTTCGCGGGTTCTGTTGACCTGTATTTTTCTAGAAAAATTTTAATTTCTTTTGGTAATGTAAACATAGTTGCACGTTCTTTGTACCAGTCATTCATAAGTTGAAATGCAAGTTTTTTAGGAAAATGCGTCTCAGCATTTCTGGTATATACGTTTCACCAGAAATATTTGAGTTTGATTTCCATATAACTTTAGCATTTATACCGGTTATATCCAAAAGAGTGTTAAAGAAACACATTGTCCATCTTTGATACACCCTGGCAACAGAAAATGTTGCTTCCATCTGGTCACCCTTGTCAAATCCTTTTTTTGTCATGTTATAGTCTAGGATGACATGCGGTTCGCCTGTCTTCTCATCGATAGTCCCTTTATCGTGCATAGATGTTAGAAGCAATACACACTTGTTCACCTTGCGTACATATGATACCATCATTATTTCATGTTGATATCCAAAAAGGCAAGAATCTTCTTTCCCTATTTTACTAGGTAAGAAATTGACTGGAATCTCTTTTTTGTTTTTTCTGAGAGTTCCAATGCACGTAATTTTGTCATCTATAGGTGACTGAACAAGATCGCAGCTAGTATACCAATTGTCAATCGTTAAGTTACGTTTTGTGCCTTTTATATCAGAAACCAGTCTGTGAACAAAGTCATATCGTTTATTTGAGACTTCGATGGACTAGATAGTTGTTTGCCGCAATATAATTCTAGGAAAGAGGTGTAATTGGTTTTAGCATCCGTTAGTACACATATTTTCAGTTCATACTTTGCGGGTTTTGCAGGCATGTACTGAATAAATGAACATCTGCCACAAAATGGTACCAATTTTTTATCTATAGCAACAAACCCACTGTGGGAATAACTCTTTTTACAGTTTCCTAGGAATGGCGTCAACAACGAGCGTACAGCTGTGCGCTTATCCTCTTTCAAATGGCGATCTCTATTAGCATGATCATCAAACCGCATGTATATCAACAAAAATAAAATTCAATTCAATCCCATACAAGCTCTAGCTGCCATCATTCCCATTCCATCGGTTTCCCAAATTTTACATGCATTTGTGTGTTGCTGACGTTTCATTCCAGTCAGAAAGAGTAATCCAACCACTGCCATAATCTCTGATCTTGAAGTAAGACGCGCGTCTCTTAGTCTTGAATATTGGGACTCTTCGTTTTCATTTTTCTCCCTCTTGCGTTCAATGTAAATATTGGTATATGTTACAATATCATCTAGCATTTTCTCTGTAATAAATTGAAGAAAGGTATCCGGTTCATTGCTGATTTTGGCAGCTGTCCCCTTCGATTTGGGGAAAACCTTTATTATATTTTTTGCAGAGACCCTAGAATTTTTCTTCGTTAGCGATTTCGTACTCCACATTATTTCTTGATCTTTTCCAAAAATAAAATCTGTATCCATGTCATCAACATCAAATTCGTCACTTGAAGAACCACTTTTCTCAGTTTCACTATTATGATGACTCTAATTTGCCTACAGATCTTCTCCATCGGAACAGTCAGAATCTGTACCATTATCGACCGGATTTTCGTCCAAAGCTTCTTGCATAATTCTCTCAAGAGAACTTTCTCTAATAAATTTAGACCTGTAACATAAAACAATTTTGTCTGGAATAAAATAAATGTCAGTAAGTTTTATTTTGTGGGTATAAGAAAGTATATGCATAACGAGGTGTAAGCCGAGTTTTGTAAAGAAAATCGGGATACTGAATTACATAACTTCTTGTATTCGTTCAGGCATATTCCTAGAACACGTTATTATTGTAAATTTTGAAGTTAAAGGTCACAGTTGTCAAAACAAGTATATAAACGGTAAAGTTTATATATTTATTTATATACCACTTTACAGTTTATGTAGTTTATAGAACGATTACGAAAAAATATAACTTGTTCCCCTCTCTTTCCCCACATCAAATTGTATTATTGAATAATTACGATATAGGTGGTAAAATAATAATAAAATTTTATAAGGTATAAAATAAAAAATAATACTTACATTTTGGATGAGTACACGTGCGGTGTATCTTAGGTACCAATCACACTTTAAATTATATACCCTTACAAATTAAAAGTTGAAACTGAACTGACCTGTAGAGTAGATATTTATTGAAAGGTACTGTGACCGATAGTCTATAATCCTATTGGCGACTCATTGTTTCATTCATGCTGCGCCGATTGGTGTACAAAATACACTGGCGCGTGTACTGGGTGGTTAAAGAAGTATTGGAAAGAAAATTATACTCGCAGGCAAATGGAGTAGAGCTACATTCAAAGCAGAAACGTAAACAAAGCAATCTTACTGATTACTTTCTGTAATATGAATTTTATAAAAATCAAAAAATCACATACATATAATTGTATCTCTCATAATTTTATTGAAATTATATTTTTTATCATTATATCAATTGTAATTTCATTGTAAAGACCTGTTGTAGAATTCCTTCATAAAATATAATTTTAAGTTAATTTTATTGAATACCATTAAAGGTAGTATTAATATTTCATTAGCAATTTTAAAATAAATTTATGGTGAAACAACTAATTGAATTTTATTGATGCTTAGTAAAAGAACCTGAAAGATTTAACTTCTAAGTCTTAAAAGTAAAGATTAATTTGTAAAAATTCCAATCAATCGAGAAACTTAATTATATGCATGTACCTACTTTATTAATATTATGTATTAATAAATTTTGACTTTTGCATTACCATTTATTTTATCTTGTAACGTTTCCGCGAAACATGATAATAAGGCGAAACGTGATTTATTGGAATTCCGCGCATTCTACGCGTTTTCGCTATATTAGTGATTCCGGAAGTGTAATTATTAAGACCGAATTAAAGACAGAAGAAATTTTGCGAAAGTGTCGAATACCGTGCGCCAGTGTACAAGTTAAGCTTAAATTACACATGGAGAAATTGCTTAATCAAAAGCTGTTATAAAAATGCTATAAGCTAACGCGACGTCCCTTGGACTCGTCAAGCCTGTTAAAATCCTTGCCGTTCACGTTAACAAACCGTTAAAAGACGCCACACATTGATTCAAAAAGCCTCAATTTTTGGACTTTGGATTAAAAGTTGGATAAAACATCAGACTTTAGGAAAATTTGTTATACAAGGGTTTTTACAATCGCTGATTTTGAATGTATCATCAAATTTTCAAAAAACACAACGGCGGACTCAATATGGTGGGTCAGCATTCAAAATGTCAATAACATTGACTTCTATTTCTGGATATGTTTGAAATAATTCTAACATGCTTAGAAAAAAAATCTAATAAATCTAAATAAATCTAGTATATCCAATAGAGAATATAATTATAGCTATAATCACCACAATAAGAAATTTTACCGAAATAGATTAACGGAAAATATGAGAGAGCTAAACAAATATTAACAATACTTTACACTTTCACATTACATAGGACTGTTCATATACATATATGACGCATTTGACCTTTAAGAAATGCTTTTAATATATATATTCGAAAATTAATTAGTATCTGGCCTCAACGAAATACAAAATTCTATAGTAAAAAACTTATCGATGTTACAAACTTTAAAAACCCTTTTCTAGATAAAGAGCGTCAAAGAGCATCTAATGGATTTTAAGTGTTTTCTTAATAAAATGCGAAAATGTTGGTAAAATATCTAAAAATAACTATTTTCACATCATAATACACCATTTAATAAGACAAAATAAGTGATATAACATTTATTACAAAAACATCAATTTGTTCAATATACACTTGTATTGAAAAATATTCGACATTTTACTCAATTTAGGAAGATTTAAAAATGATTGAAGTTACATGACTGCAACTAATTTTCCATTTAATTACATAGTATATAATAATGAACTGAAAGAATTACATGTACTTAACTAAACATTTTGACTATTTAAAGGTTAATTTTCGATACCTCATTTTTTCACCCAATGTCCAAAAATTGAGGCTTTCAGAATCACTGTGCACCGTATGCTAGAGATCTGAATAAAGAGATTCTAGAACGACGTTCTATTTCTATGTTGTTCTGTAACAAAGATCGACCGAGCATAGAATAACCTAACCCCGGGTATCCTCGTAACAGAGTGTTCCTGGTGTTACCGCCGCCGAATTAATGACGAAACCGCCTTTGGGTCGATTGCAAGCAAGTTGCTCTGTAACTATTTGTGAATGTCACCAAGCGTCCATCATAGTCATTGGGAGTTTAGTTGTATCAATAGCGGACGCACAGCTACGCTCTACCGAAATCATCCGACGTTTGAGACATCCCGTCATTTGCATATGAGCTATTGAGGATCGATCTGCAAACGACGCCGTTGATAGAGACGCTCAGTGGCGTATTATGTGGCAACCATAGGCGCGAGTACCCGATAACGCCTCGCCTCCGACCGCGTCAGACACAAATTATGTCCACGACCGCCGCTAAGAGTGACGGGCTCGTTCCCTGACCTCAATGCATACGGCCGATCCATGAATTCAAAATATATCAGGAGAGAAGGATTTGACCGAGTCTAAGAACATTGCGCCCGCCGCCCGTGTTAACACCGCAGTGATTTCAAACCTCCATGGTCGTACAAGCCTCATAGCAATACTGACACCGTATACCTACGCGAATAGTCATAATTGCTTTATTTTTGTCTACTGTCAGAAAATTATGTTTATTATTAAACCAATAAAATGTTGATTTTAGTTTATGTTCCAATTCTCCTTTAATTTCTGTAAATAAATTATTATTGTTGTATATCTTTTTAATACCGCTGACGACCGAAACGATCACTAATTAAAGTTCGTTTTATTACTGAAGTTCGAGCGACGCCATTTGCACAAACGACATCCACCTGTCACGCTACTATGATACTTTGTACCGCTTAGAGAGATTGACGTAAAGTATTTACAGTATAGTTTGGCCAGCTCGGTAGCTTTAGCACATAGTGCATGAAACATCTCAAGGGATTCAATATTTAATTTATAATCCTCTGCCTTGACTTACGAAGGTAATGTTAAAAGGTTTTTCACCAATCTAATTGTACATCACTACGATTCAATGAAACGATTTATACTTTATTTAAAATATTGTATTCAGTATTAAGATTTAAATTATATCTTTAATAAAAGTATGATTATTTTTATACGTGTATTTTAAATGTTAAGTTCATTATTTACACTGTACCGTTCTTATAAGCTATACTATGTACAATTCTATGATTCTAAATCCTAAAGTCTACCATGCATTTCATGCTTTATAATAAATCTATACTACAAGATGTTACGGTAAAGTTGGAGGTTATATTTGTGTTCATGCATTATGTATGTGAGTGTTGAAGTGTGTATTTGTGAAACAACAATTCAGGCAAGGTGGTAAATAGCATGGAATTCTTTATTGTTATGCGTTTTGTAGGTTACGAAGTATTAATCCAAATAGAAGTCATCTAAGATGTTTTCTACTCCATATCATTGCAGAACTATATACACCACAGCGTAAAAACGTGCTTTTGCTATATATAGAATCCTCCCGGAGGCCTCTAGGAGAATGTTCAATCCATAGAAAAACGTCCTGGGACATTGTGCATCTCTAGATATGTTTCACAATTGTCGTATTCTCTATGATAGCTTTCGGAAAACGTCCATATCAGAGACTTTATAGTTTCCCTGACCGTAATAAAGCGAAAAATGTCCTGGAATATTTAATTGGCAGGATAGGGTTCAGGCAAGAGAGTTGAGAATACTCTGATTGTTTTGTGTTTGTTGCTGGCTTTTATAGTCCTTTCGTTATCATAATTGTTGATAAACTATAATTTCTATGAATTAAATTGTAATGAATGTTTACAATGACATCTATTTTAATTTAGTAAGCTCATTATAGTTTTCTATATATCTAAACTGCTATAACTATTAAATTATGTTATTGCCCAATAGATGGCTATATGAATTTAACTTAAATAATTTGCAATTCATTAGATTTCTACTTTCTAGTTATGTTCAATTGTACTTTTACAACTAGATGCCCGTACCTGTTCAGTTTTTTGTATTTATTTACATTTGTTGGCTTGTTCTGAAGGTACTTGCATTTTCAATCTTATGTTATTATGGTACCTTTTATATTGAATTCGTTATTGATTCAAAAACATTTAATTAAAATTGTATTTTTGTTTTACATTAAGGGATTCTTTTATGGATTATACATTTTAATACATATAATAATTTTTCATAATTTTTTCCCATACATGTAATTTAATTTTAACGGAATTTTTACGGCAAAACTCAATTTCAATCATCTTTAATTGATCCTTCTACAACATGAACAATTTGATTATATGAACAGTCTCCGACTCAAGTTCACAAAATGGAGATTCCATTGCATTTAAAGCTAATTATTGTCTTTAGTTATTTGTAGCAAAAATTTTCATTAATTTAGATTGCCATTAACAAAGAGGTGAAATGTTAAACTGGTATCTGCCTTTTTGGCAGGAATAACTCAAATTTTACGTATAGTATATTTATATGATAAACAAAGATTTTGAGGTCAATATAACTATTACTACTCTTGAATATGTACCAAGTTTCATTAAAATTAGATTTCTCCAGTTCGAAAAGTTTTGCAAAAGAATACTGTTTAAATATATTTCCATTATAGGAAACTGATAACGTAACAGCTTCTGATTGCCCAATACTTGATGGGACAACCTATATAATTTAAGACCCTGAGCTGTACTAACTTTTGTATTAAAATAAATATTTGACTTAACATTACAGGCTAACCAAAATAACAAAATTTAATTTACTATATAAACAACAATCATTTAAAGATAGCTAGAATCTCGTCGAAATATTTAGATGAAAGAAAAACTTCATCGTAGCTGCCAATAAGATACACTTCTACTACGACTACCCATGCCATTCACTTAGTGGAGTAGGCAAAACCCAGTATCTAGCCTCCACATTCACAACCACTGCCTGCACCCATGCACCAATCCCCTCTCACTACCAACACCATCCATAACAACTTCCAGCACTCTACAGTAACCACATCATCCTACTATTACCCACCAATCCTGCTTTCAATACTAACACTTATTCACTAGTTTCCTCCACCCCTTTCTATCCTTTCCCACTTCTTTTGCTTCCATTAAATTCATACAAAGTTTTTAGCAAGCTCCCCTATTCCTTGCGCTGTTATTCTTTTAGCTTCTACAATTTTTTCCATCAAATTCAGCCACCTCTTTCTCGATCTACCCCTACATAGTTTTCCATTTATATTTACCTTATATATTCTATTTGTTAAGCGTCCATTACCCATTCGTTCCAAAAGTCCAAAGCATCTTAACCCACTTCTTTCGTACAGCTCAGGAGGTGTCTCCTTCACATGGCATGTATCCATCACCCATTCATTCCTTACTCTGTGACGTCTCGTTTTGCCACATGTACCTTTTAGGTACCTCATACTTACAGCGTTTATTTTACTCACATGCTTCTTCTGACATACCCAAGTCTCACTGTCATATAAAACAGTTGGAACAAATACTCTATTGTATACAGCCTTCTTTGGTTCGATACCCAACTGTTCTCTCTTGGTTACTGACCACATGCTGCCAATTATTCTCCTGCCTGCATTCACTCTGTTTTCAATTTCACGATCTACTCGCCCATCATTCGCAAACATTCTGCCAAGGTAAGCAAACCTATGAAGATACTCAATTATAGCGCTACCCAACATCAGCTGACATATTTCCTTTTCATCTTCCCTATTGAAAACCATTACACTTGTTTTGCCACTATTGATTTTCAGATCCATCATTTCACTCACTTCCACAAATTTATTCAATATTTGTTGTATTTGGCTCATAGTTTTAGCTACTACTACTGCATCATCTGCATCTGCATCAACACTTTTACATCTTCGCTGTCTATATTTATACCACTCAAGTCCTCGCATGCACTTCTAGTGTATTTATCCATAAATATATTACACAACCAAAGACATCACACATCCTTGTCTTACAAACTGATCAATTTCAAAGTACTCACTAACCATACCATTCACTCTCGCAAACGCTCTGCTACCATCATACAATGCTTTTATTGCATTCAGTAGTTCTCCCTTTACACCATACTCCGTCAGAGTTGCCCATAACTTTGCATCTATTCACACTATCATACGCTTTCTCTAAATCCACAAATGTACAACACATTTTCACATTAACATGCAAAAACTTCTCCGCCATTTGCTGCAAACTAAACATTTGATCCACGCACCAACGTCCAGGTATGAATTCACCCTGAATCCTTCCTTTGAGTATTTATGCAAACCCTGTCAATTATAATTCTACCAAACCCCTTCCCAGCTACACTTAATAAACACGACCATAGCTCCCTTCCAATCCTTTGGCACTCTTGCTAGTTGAACACAAGTATTAAATAGTTTGTCCAACCATTCATCTAGTCGCATACCCTCTTACTTTAACATTTCCCTTGTAACTGAATCTACTCCAGAGCCTTCCCATTTTTAAGACTTTTTATTGCATTTCTTACTTCTTCTACGCCTATACTCTAATCGTTCTCTTGGATCTTATTAGTTCCAGCATTCCCCACATTCACACTTATCCCAGTATCTGTGTTCCCATACAAGCCCTTAAAATATTCTTTCCAACGCAATATCACTTTAGTTTCATCCCACTCCATTTTAGTCTCACTGTTCTGTATTCCGTTTACTCGTTTCCTTACAACCTGCTTTGCATTCTTTACCCACTTCCAAAATTATCTTTTATTACCGTCAAAATCATTCTTCATTCTTACTCCCTCCTTCATCCTCAGACGCTCTTTACCTTCCTTCACAGCTTCCTTTGCACGCTTCTTTTTATTCTGATACGCTTTCAGCAGATCCATTCTGTTCTTCTCATCTTTAGCTCCAATCATTCTCTTATATATTTCTTCGTTCTCCTTTACTGCATCTTTTACAGCATCATTCCCCCATGCGTTCTTTTTTGACTTTCCAATCGTAGTCACTCCACACACTTTATTTGCGCACACTATCACGATGCCTTCCAACCTCTTCCATACACATTCGCTGCCACCCTTTTCAATTTCATACTTCCATTCAGATTCTTCTGACAACATTGTCTTCTCTAGGTTTTGTACGTATCCATTTCTCACATTCTCTTCCTGCAAACTTTCCACTTTCACTCGAGTCTTTCTTACAACTGTCTTTTTCTTATATACTCACTTTCTACCAAGCTCAATTCTTGGTATTACCAGAAAATGATTCGTCCCACATTCAGAACCTCTCATGTCTCGTGTGTCTTTTGCCAATTCACGTAACCTCTCATCATAAACAATTAAATCAGTCATGCTTCTAGACTTTCCTCTTTGCCACGTATACAAATGGATATCCTTATGCTTAAACTACGTATTCGATACAAACATGCCCTTTTCTAAGCATATACCAACTAACGCTGCCCCATTCTTGTTCGTTCTGGGATCGCCGTAAGGGCCAATTACACGATCTATGTTTTCCTTCTTACCCCCACCCATCCATTTAGGTCACCCGGTAAAATCACTCTATCATTCACGTGACATGCATTAAGTACCCTTTCTAACTCTATTCAAAAAGGTTTCACATTCATCCTGGTTGTCACCATTCACTGGAGCATAACATGCTACGACTATTACTTTCCTGATGACTATTTTTAATCGTACCCAGAGTAGCTTGGGAGACTGTCACCGTCTTACCTTTGTCTTTTATTTATTCTACATTAATTTTAGTACGTAAATTTGGTACGCCCTATACATAGGTACTTATGATTTCGTTTGGGTCGAATGTGTATATAATGGGGATATTGAAAAATCGAAAATTTCGTTTTGGATGTTTCTGTGTGTATACATTAGTAAAAAATTCCTTTTTTATATTAATATTTCAGGAATGAAGATTGATATTAATTGATAAACCTAATTCCGGAATTCATTAAATTTAGTTTGTTAATCCGATAGGTGTTGCCGTCTAGTGACAGAATTTGGGAACGTAAAATTCTTTTTAAAATTT
>JAHWXV010761516.1:0-10403 GCA_024586415.1 Phrixothrix hirtus | reverse complement strand
TGACGATTTTAAGTTATAAGTTTTAGTGGAATCTTGTATTGCATTTTTAATAATTTTAATAAATACCTTGGATGCTTTTTCGACTTCTTTACAATTATATTCGTTATCCTAGGTTTCTCTTTCAATTTTTTTAATTAACTCGTTTAAATTAATTCTGACAATTTTATTTGTTCTACCTATCTGGTTTTTATTGATAGTCCCTAGCTTTAAAGTTGCGACTGTTGGAAAGTGATCAGTAACCTGTGTTTTAATAATAAGTGACTTACAATCTAATGGATTCCTGCACTTTAAGAAAGTGTGATCGATGCATCATTCTGAATTGTTTTGTATCCTAGTATTTTCGTTAATAACCGAATTAAACCCTTTTTCTTTCATTATATTGGGGTAATGCTGGCAATAATCACTTATCGACTTAAGATTAATATTTATGTCTCCTACAATAAAATGAATATTATTATTAATTTGTGTATCTAAATATGCTTCGAGGTTAATGTTAAATGCATATGGATTTGTGGAGGGAGGTTTGTATATAGCTGTTACTACTATTTTATTTGTTTGTACCATTATTGAAGCTGTAATTATTTTTATTTCATCTAAATTAGTTATTTCTATTTAATTACTTACATTAAATGAAATTACAGTTGATTTTGATTACATAAAGGTATCAAAAACAAAAGCACTCGAAAAATAAAGTAGCAGGTGTAAGAAGAAATCCATACAGGACGATAGTGATCTTCCTTAGTCTATAACTAATACCAATAAGTGCTATTAGTAATTGCAATAAATTTTAAATTTTACCTGTTGTATCAAATTTGATGAACAATATTTTAAAACGAAGCAAATTAATGGTTAAAATTTAGAAGTAAATGAAGATTGACCTAGTTTTGTTGATGATTTATACGGAACGAGTGGCAGAGTATCGTTATCTAACTTCAACTATCCAATAGTATATACTGAGCTTGAGATTATAATGCTTTTGAAAGAAACAAAATCATGGATATATAGGGCTTTCATGAATTATGTTGGTTATTTTGGTATACAGATTTTATTATGTATGTTAGAATCACCGTGATCGGTCACTGGTTAAGTTTCATATGTCAGCATTAGTTTTAAAAATGGCAATATACAGTGTAGAACAGCTAGTATTTATTGTGAAGCAATTTCACAAGTTTGAAAGTGTAATAAGTGTACAAAGAAGTTACCGACGACATTTTAGCGGTATAAATCCATCGTCAAGAAATTGCATAATGAATTTGGTTAGGAAAGTTGAAGCAACAGGGTCCGTTCTAGACAATTTGAAAGTTGTAGTTAGATGCAAAAGAACAGTATGAAATGAAGGAAATTTTCAACGAGTTAGAGAAGCAATCGAGAGAAGTCCAAGAAGTTCGATTCCACGACTTGCACAATCTCTACACATAAGCGTTGGATTTATGCATGAAATATTGCGAAAAGATTTAAAGATGTTCCATACATGATCCAGATTTATCTGTAACTGAGTGAGCGGGCCAAAGAAAATCGATTACAGTTTGATATGGTAATGGGTGATCTTGGCCACCTTATTCCCCCGATCTCAATCCGCGTAACTACTTTCGATGAAGTTATCTCAAAAATTGAGTGTACGAAAATAGACCGCAAATAGTAGAGAAATTTCAAAATGAAATAATTAGTGTTACAGAAAATATTGATGCAAATATGCTATGCACTACAACATAAAATTTGCTTACACGTTACGTCAAGTTATTCGCTCAGGTGGTGGATATATTGAAAATATTTTACATTAATGTAGTCCATATTTATGTATTTAGTTTTGTCAATTTTCTATTTTAAGTACAACTTTTTTAAACAATAAACTAGTCAGTCCTTTCATGAAAGCCCTGTACAAAGCGAGAGTTGAAATTTTAGTATACAATTTGTTTCAAAAAAGTATTTTCTATATAAATTCCTTTTATTTCTTTTTATTTATAATTGATTTTAGCAATAGCATTTTACATGATTTAGCTTATTATTAAAATTTTCTTATTTTATCAACAAGCTGGTGAATTCGAGCATAAATACCAGATCTATTATAAAACTATGTTTGAAGTTTATATTGTGCAATTGGCCTTAGTCTGAAAATTTCTAAGAGAAATTAAACTTTCTTTTATTTTATATACGTAAAGCTCTTTATAGTTGTAAATTTTCAGAAAAACAAGTAATAATTTTAAAATTAAAATTATTAACCCATATTTTAATCAATTATAGAAGAGATCTTGCTTGTAAAGTTGTTTGATTATTGCTCATTTAATTTATTAAAGTTAACAAAGGTCTCGAGGTTAAATATTTATACAGTAATTAAAATTTTAAAACATTAAAAAGAAGAAAGAATATTTAATAATTAATGTAGTATTAAAAAAACCGGTGATGCATTAAATGTCAGATGAGCCGAGAGAGTTGACGTTCATTTGAATTTGTAACAACACAGATTACTCCTGAGAAGAACCAGACCATCTATTATTGAGTAGTAGGAAACACTTGGAATTAAAATTTTCTAGGTTTATGCATCCACGAAAATAACAAATCCACTTTAACTTCTGTCTCATTTAAATTACCGTTCCGTGTGTTTATATAGAAAATGATGTCGGAAGGTATGAACGTGCATAAGTGCATAAGATGGCCATTTGAAATGAAATCGAAGGTAATTATAAAAAGAAAGGTATGCAGCGTCAAAATACGGCATTCCGCCAAGCAGTTTACAAACGATTATAAAAAACAGGCAAAGTATTCTTGAGTGTTCTAGTGACTTTCGCCAAAAAATGACATAAAATATTTTACTTTCTAAACTTTTTATAGTGTGACATCTAAGTAAATACCTATTTACATGCTATAATAAAGGATGTTCTATTTTACTAAATTTTTATTTAACTATTTTCTTCGTGGATATTAACTAATTTCAGAAATTTATCGTACTAAACGCATATTGTTTAAACTTCAAACGAAATATCTCGTGACTATAACTCAACAGAGACTGGAAGAATCCATTCAATACTCACAACGACTGCGTTAAAATGAAGGTTGTACCCTTTAATTGTTCGAAGATGGTCGAGAATAGTTGGATTTACGATTTCAATAATTTGGAAAGCTTTTCAATTTGCATATAATTTAAAATTTGTCTATGGCTCATATCTAACTAGTTATGAACTCCGTTTGAACTTTTGACGTTCATTACTTGATGCCAGCAGAGTAAATCAAGATTTTGAAACTTCTTTTACTCAACGAGCTGTTGTTTACTTTTATAACTGTCACGTTTGGGCTCACTAGATGAGAGCAACGAATTTTCAACATTAAGTCGCAGTGAACATTTGGCTCAGTATCTTGTATTATTTTATGTCCTTCACCTTCGAGATTGAATTCTGTCAGCTTCATCAGTTCTAGAAACAAAACTATCCTACATATTGGATCATATGATTGTAGAAACAAGATGAAAATTTTTGTTTGGGATAGATAGGTGTCCATTGTATTTTGGCCGGTAGATTTAAATCTTTCTGAACACAGCTTAGGACGTGACACCAAGTTAATCATTTCTGGACAATTTTCAAGGAGTTGCATCAATAATATGGCTTATTTTAAACACGTAAATACTATAGAAGAGCTTATTGAGCGAATACAAATGAATAGGGTTGTTACGGTCTCGCCTGTCAGGTATATTTGTTTAGGTTCACTCTGTATATACCTGTGTATAATTTTTTTTATGATAAATACGCATAGGATTTTTAGTAGTAAATAATCGAAATTGGTTTTTGTGGGTATTTAGATATATTTATCTTAATGAATAATTCCTTTGCTATATTTCTATTTAAAACAATGGATACATCTAATTAATTGAAATAATTTAGAGGATGCCTTTCATATGATTTATTTATCCAGTAAGTATCGCTGTCTGACGTTAAGGTTTGGAAATATAAAATTCTTTTAAAACTTTAAATTCAATAGAATACAAGTTCTTATCTTACACCTTTTTGCTAAGATTTTGGGCGTGGATCGCCTTGGACCAACACTTGTTACTTCCATTTACTAACACTTAGACATACAATGTGACGAATTAGAATTTCTTACGCATATATTTAAAAAAAGGTGTTGTTCATATTCGATACAACGGTAAGCACTAATTAATCCTTCTTTATTTGATAATTAATTCATTTTTGTCTGCTGTTTTTAGCTTGACTGGTAGGACCTTATTCCTCTAGCCATAATTAATACAATGTGTTATGCAAGCTTCTGAAGATAGTTGTATTATGAGATGGTGATGTAACACTCCCTGCTCATTAAGCCTTTTGGTCATACGCTATGTCGAAGAATGGATTTCTTAAGGCCGTAAAAAAATTTTAATTTGTGAATTACTAATTGCTTGAATAATGATACAGTTTCATCTTAGTGTATAGACGAAATCATCCTCACGAATTGTTAGATAATTTTTTAAATATTATATGCATCGATAATGAACTACCTTCCTTAATGTCTACTGTACAGGCGTAATTTGTATTTTCGAGTCATGACCTGTCTAATATGTGCTAGTCCTGATAAGATTCGAGGAATAAAAGTTCTGCGATAAATTTGTTTGTGTTTAAAATATAAAGCTTTTCTATAAATTTCATGTAATGTACACAAAATCATTTATTAGTTTCTGATCTAAATGGACTTTCGCTGAGAAATATATATTTTATTATTATCTTTTTTTTCACCACCATAGGATACACCGCATTACACTACGCTTTGCTTCTGAGCTAGTTATCGTGGCAGTACTTTCAGCGTTCGCTTCACTTGGTGTTTTTATGTTTGGTTTAATGAAAAATATATGATTTATTAACTATTTTTTTGCAAAGAGGAAATACTAATAAAATGTGAACAATATCCTAGAAAAGAAAGTTTTAAAGGGATGTAAATTAAAGCAACTGCTTTTAGAAACGGGACACATAAATATGGAAAACAACAGCATGAACTATTTACAAAACCTTAAAACGATATATTAGTAACTCCTAAACAAACAGTTCATAAACAATTTCTGATTACTCAAATTATGCTCTTAATAAAAGGAGTAACAACGTTTTACCGAATTGTTTACGTCAAAATTCAAAATAAAATTAAATTATTACTGCTTAATATTAAGTTTGTGGTTTCGCTCTTTACATTCTCTCCACTCACATGTCATTATGTTAATAAAATTCAAATTGGGTTTCCTTATTTGCATTTGTAGGTTATTTAAAACATTTTGCATACTATTAAAGCATCTTATAGTTGCTTTTAACTAATTTAAGATTACGTAATTGTTGTATATTGTGTTTTATCTACTAAACTACATAAGTGATCAGATTTCACTTATCTTTGTAACCGCACTATTCTCCATCTTCAGTAAGTAATTTTTATGTCAATAAATGCATCTAAAATAAAATAAATTACTCTTAAGTTATTAGTATCTAAGACCAATTATCGTTGTAGTCAAGTTGATGAGTTATTTTTATGGCATTTGTCGCTAAAATATAATTATTTTTAGAGGAGTTTTTAAAAAAGTTTTATTAGTAATCATTTTCAACATTTTTTTATGTTAAATGCAAATATAGCTTATTCGGGCTTTGTGTACTGGCCCGCCACGCTCAATCCTGAAATTTTGAATAAGAAGCTCTTAAATTAATTTTTATGCTATAGAATCAATGAATGTTCAAATATAAATATGTTATTAAAGACTGTTTCAACACAAAATATTTGATAAAATTCGTTATTAGTAATTAGTTTGTCATTAAAGTTTACTCATATTTGTTTTGAATAACGTCAGCTAGCTAGGTATTTGTAATTGTGCATGTTACTTAAGCTGTAATATATATCATAAGTTGAACGGAAGTTACAATAGTCTAATAGTATACGGAAGATTTACAGTCAGCTAGATTAACATGCACGTTCTAACTCTAATTTTTAATTGCAAACGTTGTGAAAACTATACAATTTAGAAACATAATTTATAAGCAACTATTGTTGCACAGGCCAGGTTGTACCTTCTGTTAATTTAATCTACCTTATTTATTGGGCCTTATCTATTTAAGTAGAAAGATTTTTGGAGTGGGGGAATTATTTTTACACTACACTATAAAAACGCATATAATTTGAAATAATATTTACAACAAAGTAGAGATAATGTATTCCATTTCCGTAAAGTTGTATTTACCTAATATTTATGGTATGACAACAGTAGAAATTGCACATGTGTATATTTTCAATTTTCACTAATTTTCTATAGCTAATTGGAAAATCAGAATCTTTACATTTGTTATATAAAGTAGCAGAAATCTTCATGTGCCCGTAAAATCTAAATCATTCTTGAAGTTAACACAACAGTGATATCTAGATTATGACATTTGAAGTAAATTGGAAACTACGATATTTCGCGTAATTTTCCATTTCTCTTCTTGTAATGTATTTTAGTTACAGTACGATATTTTGGATTCAGATAGAAAATATAATAAAATTTTTATGACAATTTAAAATATCTCCTTTTCAAATGTTTATATACACTCTTTTGTAAATTGAACCGATTATATTCTGTTATTAAATATTCAATCGTTCACATCCTCATCAAATTTTAAAGTGTAATTTCCTGTTTGGATTATTATTCTTAAACACATTAGTGATTAAATATTTTGACACATGCTTAAATCTAACAAGTAAACCTACCCAAGTGGTACACCCCTATTTGGATGAGCTTCTAATATGTTATAATCTAGATCATAATAAAGGGCACGTATTTTTGTATAAGTGCCCTTCCGCACTTTTAGGGGGTGAAACAGCCCCTCCAAAATAACGGATTTTTTCAGTTTTGGGCAATATCTCAGAAAATATGAGATATACAAAAATATGTTAAATACAAAAGTTTTACGACATTTCGTGCTCTTTATAATAGTATATTTCAATTCTTTAAAAACATTATATTTTTACCCCTCCCCTGCTCCCCTTATAAAATCTTGCAAATGTTGAAAATTTTATAATTGCTAAAATTAAAGTATTTTATGAAACTTTACCCATGTGATCAACATTTTTGATTCCAATACTATTTTCGAAAATATTTAGGTAAATGAGCTGTGAATATCGCATAGGCTCCTGCATACCATACAATTATGGCAGGTATTAACAGTTTTTCTGATTTTATACTTGAAAATCAACATCTTTAATTGCATATAGACATAATGTACACATATAGTATTATGTAATATAATATAAAAATAAATAGTAGGGTGGACCTTATTTTTAATTTTTGAATTTTTTTCGAGACACCTCCCAGAATGATTCTATTTAATAAAAAAAAGATTAATGTTAAATTAGAATTCGATCGGATAATGTAAACACTGCATAATACTATTGAAAATTAAAAAAATAATTAAAAAGGGAAACATTGGAGAATGTATAATAATTATTCTGAAATAATTCTAAATAAGATTTAAATGTTGTTATTAATACATATTAATCTGTATAACAGTGTAGTATGTCTTTCAAACAAAATTTATACGCATAATTTTACATATCTTTGCTAACAACAAGAGAAATTCGGTAACCCGATAATTCCGGTATTTTTGAAACTTTGCAGGTTGGTAGGGGACCTCGAGAGAAGCACCAGACAATTTTTCTTCCGAGTTATTTTTTAATTCTTCGGGATGAAAACATCCCTAAAAGGTTGATTTCGGCCTTCTTATTTTACTAAGTGTCTTGGAAACTATAGTATTAATTATAACATAATATAGTATTTATTATAACATAAGATATTTTCATTTTTGTATTTTTTTAGGTTTTGCATTTTTATGTATTTTTTTGGATTCCTGCATTTTCATGTTTTTTTTATATTTTTTTAGAAATTTTTTTTTTTCTATATTACTATTTAATTCCTATTAGATTCTTGACTGTTGGAATATGTACAATAATGAGGGTGTCCGGAATTCTCTGAATCAAAAATGTGTAGTATCCCCTTTAATTTTGTACACCAAGCGCATCTAAAAATTACGAAATCATGACAGACGTCACTTACAGGTTCACAATTTTTAAAACCGATATCCACAGCAGTCTTACATTTATACTATGCGTATTTGAAAAGATTTACAAATCTCTGGGATGAAAACTGATTGTGAAAAATGGATTCAAATTTCAGAATCTTATTTCTTCCACGATCTAAATGTGTAAACATCCAGTGGTTGGATCATATCTGTTGTTCCGGCAGAAATCGTCAAAATATTTATGTCATTCCCCTGTTTATCAATGGTGTTAAATTTCTTTTCAGTTTGTTCCGTCCATAAGTTTAAACATAAAACATGCTTTTCATTAGCAGTAAGTAAATATATTCCTTGATATCAAATAATTGCGAACTCCGATGTTAGTTTTCCGGAAATAGAGGCTAAAGCAAGGATGTTATCTGCTTTGTATAACTTTTTCAAAGTTTGGTCCGAATTTACCATCTTTTTCTTGCAAAATTATGAACAGTTGAGACATTAAGCGTTCGCTTGCAGATATAAAGGGCTGTATTGTATAACTATGGGTTAGGGAATTTAAAGATTGTACTAAAATTTCAACCTTTGCAATTCCTTGAAAGGAAAATATACGTCCTGTATACATTTCCAAATTAAAGCCTGACTAGACAGAATTATATATATATATATATTATCCTCTTCAATCGGCACAATTTTAGATTTTGCATTTTCCACAAATTCATTAGCTTCTCTTTTCAATTTTTTTTATTCATTATTTGCGTTTTAGTAATGAATTTATTGATTTTTGTTGAAACAATTCTGTGTTTTATTTTAAAATTATAGATTCATTTTGAGAAAGTCGTGAACAAATCTTGTGATAAATTTCATTCATATCTTGCTTTTAGAGCCCATCTCTTAATATCTGAATCATGCATTGGGATCGATTTGTTCAAATCATTTTTAAATTTATCCAACACATTGTCACGGTCCTTTTTTCGCATCGTGACACATTATAAATTTAATTTTAAAACTTAATTGCCTTTCCATGTACTACGCCTATGTGCGAGCGCTTTCTTTTAATGTACATACGTTTAGTTGACTACAGTTTTTCCATTCATTACTTCGAATAGCTATCCTATAATTAATTAATGATTCTTTTTTATATTACTCCGCCCTCTTTGCTTTATTTCTTCAAGGTTTTAGTAATACGCGCCTGCAAAGAATTTGGCTTGCGCGCTATCTAATCTTTTTACATGCTCGATTTGAAAAACTGCATTCAAATTGTGATATTCATAGTGAATTATTTGGTGCGAATCCATTTGTCTTGCTACTGTTTTGTTACTTTGAGAAACCCACTTTTGGTTAAGATGGGTTGAGTTTCTTTACTTTGATTTATCAATAATATAATTAATTTTTTTTGCTTCTTCTTAATTCATAGTTTTTTCCTGTATCTGCTTAATTCCTCCGTCGGCAGTTTACATTAATTGATTACCATCTTCGTGACTGACTAGTATTTTGATGGTCGATTTGAATGAGGCATGCTTAATCTCCTCTTCGAGGGATGCTGTGTAGCTGTATATGGACCCTTTTGAGTTCCGAGGAGCTTGTCTCTACTTTGGGCCCATATGGTTTTGGGGTCGCTCCTGGACGCTGATGGCATAACAGTCTGGTCACGTGTCACCTACCCTCATAATGCCGAGGCGGTCTGTCACAAGCTTTTACTTCTTTTACTGTTTATAATATGCTTTACCTTTTTCTTTTATTACTATTGAACATTTTAACGCTACTTCTAATTTCCATAACTTCAATTAAAATTGTAATTAGTTAGATACACAGTTTAATAATTTCATAACATATGCTTTATTTAAGCTGCTATTACTAAGCTCTTTTGTGAATATTTGTAAAAGAAAGGACAAATATTTGGTCAATTATTTATCGTTAGGGATCTAGATACTGTTTTAGAAGAAACTTAATTATTAAATTTATTTATTCTCCTTTTCGTTGCAACTAAATCGACGAATTCCGCTCTAATTAATTACTTTTAAGTACTTTTAAATTCTCTGCTTAATCTGAACATTTACTAATTACGTAAATGCTGTTAGAAACCGTCCATAGACTTGTCCTGTTCTATACCTTTAATTTCATTTATTTGTCTATGTTTATTTTTATAAGATAGTGATCACTGTAAAATTTTATATAACATTCATTTCATTACTTATGTTTTCGATTTACCGTAACTTTGTATAAACCAGCCGAAGTAAGCTATACAAGTATTCTTATCTATGGCCACATGTTCACATTTTCACGTTTTGCGTTGCATTCAATCATTTTAACTAGAAACCATTTTTGAACTTAAAATATTTTACTTTGTTAAATCATAATAATGTATTTAAGTAATGTATTTTCTCCGTTTTGCCTGTAGACAGA